>VNJT01016768.1:0-15887 GCA_008042655.1 Drosophila burlai | reverse complement strand
CATTTCCCCTATCTCCATCTCTGTCCCGCCCACAGAAGAGCCGAAAATGGCGCCCTCCGAGCACCGGAGGTAAGGCAAGCGAGAGGAAGAATGGTGAAATTCAACGAGAAGTGAAGCAAAGGGAAAGAAAGCAAAACAATCGACGAAACCTGTTTAAATTGACGTGCATAAACATATCTCTGACCTGTCTCTGGCAAACAAAAAGAGCAGTTAACAGTTTTGCCAAATGACTCACCGCATGCTTGATAAGCGCGTTCACCGATTGCTACTGCCAAACGCTAGTTGAGTGTCGCATCTAATAGTAACATTTCGGGGCAGACCCACGTCTTGTTTACAGACACCACCACTGTCGTTTCAGCTAACTTAATGAGCACTTTTTGGAGTGTTTTAACTAAATATGCACAGCTTTTTTAATGTTTGCCTAGCTGCTTCAGAGTTTTCACTCGCACTGCGTTTCTGCGAACGTTCGAGAACATTTTCACCAGAATGCATAACAAAAGGGTCACACATAGCGCACTCTGCTTCTTCTTCGCCCCTTTATGCTATTGCCACCTACATACCTGCGTCCGATCCTGCGCTCTTCCTGGTCAACACAGTGGGTCAGGGCCGGAGGAGTGGCGGAGCCAGCCGTCTGCAGCTCCAGGTCCCTCGATTGCGCCCTAGCCTCCTGCGGATTTAAGGCCACAAAGCCCGCCATGGTAAGAGCCACCAGCTGCAGGAGGCTTAGGTTGCGACGCCTGTGCCTCACGATGCCGTCCAGGTCATCCTGCATGCCCATCATACGCGCATATATACGTAATCGTTATCTAGGGCCGATCGACGGGTCGCGGAATGCAAAAGTGGGCTTCGGTCTTCTAATTGGCTCGAACGGCAGCGGTGACGTGTTGACGCACTTCTGGCGTCGGTGGCGGTGGAACAGCAGCGGCAGTGGCACCCGGCAAGGTCGACGCACATCTCCGCATAACTCCTGGTCGCGCCCGCAGCAAGCAATTGCAATCTAACTAACTAATTTGTACTAAAATCGTAAAACTTAAGTTGTTTTTCTTTCGATTGGCCGCAACACGCTGCTGATTGGAGCAGTGTGACCGCGTTTCAGGTACCATTGATTACCAAGCCGCGGATGACACCACTCTGGCTTTTATTTCGTCATTGGACAAAATAGCAAGAAAATACCGTTCATTTCAGCGGGTATCAGAAGTACAGTGAAAATCGCTTAAGACGTTTTTAATAAAGAATGCTCCCAATTTGTTAGCACGGAAAGATAAATACTTAACAAGTAAAATTTAAAGCATTGTTTTAATATATTAATTATTCGAAAATGTATTATTTGAATGTGTGAAAAGCTAAAACAGCAGAAACAGAAACTAACAATAAACTTGCGTCCTATAAAAAATAATTAATTAAATAATAAAGTTACTACTCTTTTTTATCTATTTATTGGTAAACTTAATTTCCTGTATATTATAAATAAATAATTTGTGATTAAAAGAAAAAATATATTGGCTGGTGTATTCACACAGATGTCGTTAATTTAAAAAATTTTGTGTAATGCGCCAATGTAAATAGTTTACATTATTGTAAAACGGATTTTTAAAAATAAGTACATAATTCAAAATGTAATTATAATTTTAAACTATCTTTTGAAAATCCCAGTAACACATTGCTCCGAAATATTAGATGTCCGCCAAAACAGTTTTCATTTTGTTTATTAGATTAATTATTAAATTGTATACCTCAATAAATGATCGAATGATTCGACCTAGAAGGAGCAAATTCTTTTGAGTAAATGGAAAAGTTCGAAGTAGCCTTAAAAAATGGGAATGGGAATAATGTTGGAACAAAAGCGAAAACAACAATTTAACATTAACATTATGCTCAAAAGTTTACAACGCTGTAAAAGACGTATTTCTGACCTTGTAAATCATATATTTTTTATGAGCATCAACAGCCAATGCTTCCATGCCCGTTAGTAAAAAGTTTTACATTTCTTCAAAACTACCACAGAAAAGCTTTCCAAATTAAAATGCATTAACTTCTAAATGCAAAGGGAATACAAACATCGGATTCCCAAAGTTAGCTTCCTTTCTTTCTTATGCATAAACTATCTCAATTTTCGATTTTGCGATCTCTTCTTACACATCCACATCCACTAATTGACTACAAAATATCGAGTTTTAACCAAGTGTCGTCTATTTAGTGAAACAATGTTTTGTTGTAATTAAATTTAAATTGTTTCATTTATTATAAAACGGATTTTTTATCTGCAGGTCAGTAACTTAAGTTCATTTTTAACTTAAATCCTTGATGGGTACAGCATCTGGAAAAGAGAAGGTGCCAGAGTTTAGAGGATTGCTAGGGTCAACGGTAAAGAGGCACACTTACGATGCGAATGCGGTGTCCCATGGCGTGACCAGGCAGGTTCCTGTTGAAGCGAGCTCGCACGGCGCCGGTGTTACCATGGATGCGGGTGACCTTGCCCCAGACGGCGCGGACGCGGGTCTTGCGCTCGGGATGCTGTGGCACGCACTTCTTGGTCTCGGCCTTGTAGACGTACACGCAACGCTTGCCAACGTAGAACTCTCCGTGCTCCTTGCGGCGGGCTCCCTCAATCTGTAAGGAAAAGACAATTTAGTATGGAGTTCATCAAAAACAACATTTTTCGCACAAGTTTGGACCCACAAATCCTTTTTACGATGGTTTATGATTATTACAAATTAAAATACAAACAGAATAGTCTTGCTAAATTTGTAAACCCAAAATTAGAGACTAGTAACTCTACAAAAAGAATAGATTTAATAACTATGTTGTTGTATTATTTTTAAGTTATAGTTTCTGGTGCCTAAAGTTGAAACAAATTCCAATCTATGAATATACACTAGGTAGTTTTTTTTAAACTAAATTACACAGTAAAAGAAAAAATCATAAAAGCTCTAGCTCAAATTATATATCCTAAATTAACTTGTAACATTAAAACAGGATTCCAAGAACTTATCAGCCTGAAGCAGGGTAAAAAATTAAGGGAAGCATTTAACTTGAGAACACCTTTTCAGTCCCCTTGATCCGGGGGAGATCTTACCTTGAGGATGGCCTGGTTTTCGTGCTGGTTCCTCAGACCGCGCTTGTAGCCGGTGAAGACAGCCTTGGCGAAGAGTCGGCCGTGGCGCTTGTACTTCTTGGCGGAAACCTTAGCCTCGGTGGCGGCGGGCTTCTCGGCCTTAGGGGCCTTGGCAGCCTTAGGAGCCTTCTGGGCCTTGGCGGCCTTAGGCGCAGCGGCGGTCTTGGCTTGTGAGTCGGCCATGGCTTAACTGCGGATCAGAGAGGATTTTCATTATTCACATTGCTCGTATTCACATTCACCACTACTCGCAACCAGTTGGAGCATTTGTTTTGATTATTTCATCCGGCGACATCGCACAGCTATACACAATTTGAGCACTCCACAACTGGTTGCGCACGTAGCACACATATTCCGCAGAGCCCTCGCGTCACTATTTTTAAGCGATTCACGCATTATCGGGCTTATTTTTATGTTTTCTCGGCGGCCAACGAAAAATCGCGTACGTACCGGAAATCTGTCAAATGGCGAAAGAGGGAGATGGAGCATTTGCAGTGTGACCGCGCTGTTAGGGGGCGAAAACACCATCCGGCCGATAAATAAATACCATTGAGTATGGTACTATTTATATACCACTCCATATTATTATTTATTGTCTTGTTTTAAATGATTTAAGAGTGTAATTTATTTAAGGTCCACATATGTCTTATTTGACCCTAACTTACCCTAAATAAAAATTATTTAAGTACTGAAATAATTAAAAATGATTTTAAAAACGATAAATGGGTCAACATATGCAGTATAGAAAACTGTCATCTCAAGTCAATATTTATTTCCCTACTACAAAGAGCTATTTAATTTTTTGTTTTTTATTTCCCATACTAAAATAATTAAATTATACTGAGTAATTGTTATTATTATTTTAATATACATTTTTTATTTTAATTCTTTTTGGATATATAAACTACTGGTGGTAGTCAGTACTCAAAAACTCGAAACTTGGTAGCGGAAAGAGAAAGGCATGTATTTTAAAATAAGACATTTTATGTACTTCAAGAAATCTATTCTGTTTATTTAAAGTTGTAGTAAAATATGATTTGTTTAACTATTAATTCAATCGATAGCAGAATGGATCAATCGAATAGTGTGATCGGAAATCGAACGAGCAATCGCTAGTGTTTTTTTTCCAGTGTCGAAAACAAAATCAAATTTTTCATAACAATGTCGAGATATTAGATTCTCATACAAAATTTCGAAGCACATGTACCCCGTTGAACAGAAGCGAACGCGAGAACCCAGCGCCAGCAGAAGCAGAAGCCACAGAGCGCAGATCGTTGCATAAATCCCGCAGTTCCCCCTCCGAGACAGCGAAGCCAAGAGGTGCTCCCCGCTCCCGGCGAACTTTGGATGCGCCGCGATGGGCTTGCTGGTGCAAGTGTTTAAGTGGGATCAGCGATGGCGTCTTCTGCAGCGGTGCGATATCGTGCTGAGGCGGACAGTCAAGAAGCAGGCGGTTAGCCCGACCAAGTGAGTGGGTTCCGCCAAGCGGAGTCCTGTTGAGTCCTCCGGAACATTGCATAACTCCCCCCCAATTTCAGACTTGCTGAGGTGGGCCGCCTGGTGGAGGCCCGCGATGACCGCTACGAAACTGGACAGCTTTTCCTACATCGCATCTTCGGCTACCGCGGCGTCATCCTTTTCCCCTGGACGGCACGCGTTTACGATCGGGACCTGCACAACCCGAGCAAGGTCAACGCCAAGGCAGCGGCAGCAACTCCGTCGCAGCAGCAACGCACCAAAGAAGCCTCGCTCAGGGTTAAGGGTAGCACCACCTCAAGTCCGCCGGAGGCCACCAGTGCAGACGGCGCCACCGCAACCGCTTACCTGACTAATGCGCCCGGCGTGACGGAGACTACCGGCAAGGTAGACACCGCGCAGCAGGTGGATCCGAAGGAGGTGAAAGGCAAAGTGCAAACCTTTTACCAGGTGCTCATTGATACCCGCGACTGTCCACACATTGTAAGAGCTTCCAAATTAGTTGTGTTTCTTCTGCTTACTTACTTTCCCATTTAACAGCGTGCCCAGACCGAGGCGGTAACCTTTTTAGGAAACCAGGACTCCAACCGCAGCCTGTACGCCATCCCTGGTCTTGACTATGTGTCCCACGAGGACATTATGCCCTACAGTTCCAGCGAGAAGAATCCGCTGCAGCATGAGCTGTTCGACAAGTTCCTCACGCACGCACCGGACTCGGATCCACCGTTCGTGGGTCAGGACACGCTGAAGGCGTGGCAGGAGAAGAACCACCCATGGCTGGATATGAGCGATGTGCACAAGGAGACCACGGAGAACGTGCGGATTACAGTTATCCCCTTCTATATGGGCTGCCGTGAGACGCCAGCTAGTTCGGTGTACTGGGTGAGTAGGGGACATCTTTTAAGCCTCTCAAGAAGTTTCAAAACTTATTCACACATTTCCAGTGGCGATATTGCATCCGGCTGGAAAACCTCGGCAAGGCAAGCGTGCAGCTGCGGGAGCGGCACTGGCGCATCTTTTCGCTGTCCGGAACTTTGGAGACGGTGCGCGGCAGGGGTGTGGTTGGCCAGGAGCCTATCCTCAGCCCACGACTGCCAGCCTTCCAGTACAGCAGTCATGTGAGTCTGCAGGCGCCCAGCGGCCATATGTGGGGCACCTTCCGACTGGAGCGCGAGGATGGCTACTCCTTCGATTGCAAGATTCCGCCCTTCTCGTTGGAAAGCAAGCCGGATGACCTGGGGCCATCCGCATCAGTCACGCCCACCACGCAAGGCCACCAGGACGCGGGCGATGGCAATCGCGACTAGAAGGCTAGAAGGATTGTTGACCCGTAGTTAAATGATTTTAAAACGCAATCTTCTTTGACAATGCATGCGTACATGTGTTTAGTGCAAATTACAAAAATCAACAAGGACGCAGGAGTCTGCGTCCCGTTCCGTTTCCGTTGCTTAGCCCAGTCGTACGTTTTTTGTTTCCAGCTGGACTCTGAAATCGAAGGGTCTCCGGTTGTCGTGGGTGTCGAAAAGGCTCTGCAAGGCGTCAATGGCCGCGGTTTCTGTGGCCGTTTTTAGGTCCTCACCAAATCCCTTGCCCAGCAACCGGCGATTAGCGTAGATGCCAACTTGGTAGGCGGCCAGAACCGTATTTTTTCCGCATTCACCGATCAGGCGTGGCTCGGCTTCGCCCAGTTTCTGCTCTTGGCAAATCTTTTCGAGCAGCTGGAGGGGTTCCTCCGGGGTCCACACATCAAGCAGGTCTTTCTGGTTCAGTTGAGTGCAGATAAAGTCTCGCACGAAAAGGAAAGCCCGCTCTACGCCACTGGAATCTGCCAGTGCTCCAATCACCGCCTGCAGGGATTGGGCCAGACTTTCCGCAGATGGCGGGTACTCTGTGGAGTGGATCAGGTCCTTTGTGCCCAGATGGCTGGAGACGTGCGCCAGCGTGTTCGTGCTGAGCAAATAGCTCGCAATAGCTTGGAGTCCTTCTTTCGGGACCTTGGGCAATTGGTGCTGGAGAAAAGCTTCCACGTAGGCTCGGGCAATGGCCTGACCCTTCTGGGCCAGATCCCTGTTGTCCGCCATCTGCAGGTCTGCCTCCTCGATGCCCAGCTTACGCCGTTTATCCTCCTCGCGCTGTGCAAAGGATCTCTCTGTGAACGCGCGTTCCAGCAAGCCCATTTCGAAAGATTCACCCAACCGTTTGCCGAAGGCGAACAGCTCAGACCGCGGGTTCCACTCCACGAATCCGGCTCGCGGCTCCGGCTTCTGTGGCCCCAGTTTCTTCTGCCGGTGGGCTAGCTCACGTAACGTCGGCGCGACCCATCGCTTGATGTGGCGGCGTGTTTGCACTGCCGGGAAAGTAAGTTTAATGACAGGGATCGAGTGGTCGAGCATTGTCTACCTGTTGGTGGGCCTCCAAGGGACCTAGTGAGCACCAGGAAACCAAAAGCACTGCGTAAAAAGGACATCTTTATGGCGATCTTAAAAATAATTAACGAATTGGCGGAGCATGTGAATTAGTGTTGGACAGCGTTTTAAAGCTATTCATTGGAGGTGGAAGGGCAGTGATGGCACACTAACTGGATTTAGTATTTTAAAAATAATTTGAAACTATTATATATTTCTGAAGCTTTTTTTAATTATATGAAAACATTCTCCTTCTACGGACATTGTTATACGAAAAAAAAACCTATTATTTTTCTGTGCGTTTATAAAAGATAGCTATAATTTGGCCTTTTTTTTAGACATCACTGAATTGCGTTGGTGGGTCGGGCATTTTCCAACACTTCCGCAATAGACGCCATGTCCATGTCTGTGTTTGTGTATGCGGCAAGAAAATTTGTGGTCTGAAAAATAAGAACAATTTCCAAGGAAAATCCAGGCTTTAAAACCTACAGAAAGAAGACCGACCAAAGATGGCCCTGCAGACGTACGGGGACAAGCCGGTGGCCTTCCAGCTGGAGGAGGGCGGCGAGTACTACTACGTGGGCTCTGAGGTGGGAAACTACATGCGGCACTTTCGCGGCATCCTCTACAAGAAGTACCCGGGAATGACGCGAATCGTTCTGTCCAATGAGGAACGCAAGAGGCTGGCCGATTCCGGCCTTAGCTCCCACATACTGGCCAGTTCCGTTTCCCTGCTTCGCGCCGTGGAGGTGGACGACATAATGGCCGGCAATGATGAAAAGTGAGACACAAAATATTTTCAGACGAATTTGTAAAGGACTCTTAATCCCTATTTTGAAAAGGCGTTTGAAATCAATTAAAACGAGGTCTAAAAGTATGCCACAAGGTGAAACATGACATTTTTTAATCGATTTCAAATTAGTTTTTGATGTCATCACTGTCACTGTATTCCTGTCAAGATTGGCATCCAACTTGGCCTTCTTCAAGTCGTAATAAATAATTTGTAACATGAAACTTCGTCCCAGGTATCGCGCCGTTTCGGTAAACACCTCTGACACACCTGTGCCACGGGAGAGCAAATCCAAGAAGCAGCCGCAATATGTGCCCACCATGCCCAACTCCAGCCACCTGGACGCAGTGCCGCAGGCCACGCCCATCAACCGCAACCGGGTGCACACGAAGAAGGTGCGAACGTTTCCCATGTGCTTCGATGACACAGATCCCACGGCCAGCCTGGAAAATGCGGCGCAGAAGGAATGCCTGGTGCCCATTCGCTTGGACATGGAGCTGGAGGGACAGAAGCTGCGCGACACCTTCACCTGGAATAAGAACGAGAGCATGATCACCCCAGAGCAATTCGCGGAGGTTCTGTGCGACGATTTGGACCTTAATCCGCTACCCTTTGTACCGGCTATCGCTCAGGCCATCCGGCAGCAAATCGAGGCGTTCCCCAATGACCCGCCCATCCTCGAGGAGAGCTGTGACCAGCGTGTCATCGTTAAGCTAAACATTCACGTGGGCAACACCTCGCTCGTCGACCAGGTCGAGTGGGACATGTCCGAGAAGAACAACAATCCGGAGGAGTTCGCCATAAAGCTGTGTGCCGAGCTGGGACTGGGTGGTGAATTCGTAACGGCCATTGCGTACAGCATCCGAGGTCAGCTCTCGTGGCACTGTCGCACATATGCCTTTAGCGAGGCTCCGCTCTCCACCATCGATGTGCCGTTCCGAAATCCCAGCGATGCCGACGCGTGGGCCCCATTCCTAGAGACGCTAACCGATGCCGAGATGGAGAAGAAGATCCGCGACCAGGACCGCAACACACGACGAATGCGGCGGCTGGCCAACACCACGACAGGCTGGTGATCTGCCAGCGAACGTCCAGCAATGTCGTTATAGTAATCCTCCTAAAAGTAACATTAATCATCTCAAAAAAATACATCTGTGTCTGTCGAACGTGTTTTAGTTTCCCTCTCCCTTATTTCCCATTAAGAAGTCCCCAGATTGAGTTAAAATCTAACCGTCTGCTGCTCTTTACTGCTCACACTTAACACAAAGCCTTACTATATCCTAACTCTCTGCCGAATCGGGCTTGTCCTGGTCCTGGTCGCCATCGTAGAACTCATTCTTGCCGTCCACCATCTTATCCTCATCGGCCTGGGACATTCGCACATCGGGATCGCTGGCCTCATCCCGGATGTTGCGCAGCTCCTCCAAGTCTACGTCCGGCGGAGTCTGTACCATTTGAACGCTGGGCGAGTGCTGGCACATCTTGAGGTTTTCATAGACGTGTTTCACGATGAGTTCAAGATATTGCTTGGAATTCGCGTTATCCTGGCGGGAGTTAATCTCTGGATGGAGGGTAAAGTCGGGGGCAAAGAAGTCGTAATACTCTGTGGCAGGCAGGTCGTTCTCAATGTCCTGGTCCACCAGCAGCGACGTTTCGTGCGTCCAGCAGCGTGCCACGTTGCGGAGGGTATAGCCGCCGCCACCAACGACCAAAGTGGGAACATTTAGTTCCTTCACGAACTTGACACACTCCCCGTGTCCCTTAGTGCTCAACGAGAAGCAACCTAGTCTATCTCCGGCCAGAGAATCCGCACCACATTGCAGAACAATCGCAGTTGGTCGGTAGAAGTCCATAATGGCCGAGATGATGGGCTTGAACACCTGGAAGTAGCTCTGATCATCGATGCCCTCCTTGAGTGGCACATTCACACTGTAATATCGACCCGATTCGGCGCCAATCTCATACATATCTCCCGTTCCCGGGAAGAAGTAATTGCCGTATTTGTGGAACGAAGCGGTCATTACTCGATCCGTGAGGTAGAAGGCTTCCTGCACCCCATCGCCGTGGTGCACATCGATGTCGATGTAAAGCACTCGCGGATGATATTTAAGCAGCTCCAGGATGCCGATCACGATGTCGTTCACATAGCAGAAGCCGCTCGCCTCGAATTTCTTGGCATGATGCAGTCCGCCGGACCAATTGATGCAGATGTCGCTGTGATTGTGGTTCAGCTTCTGGGCTCCCTCCAGCGAGGCGCCCGTGTACATGGCGCAGAAGTCAAAGAGGCCATCGAACACGGGACAGTCCTCGCCCACGCTGAAGTGGGCCAAATACTTGGTATAGGCCACGGCTGAAAGGGGGAAAGGGAGAACTTTTAACTATAAATTCTAATATATTCTCATTAATTTAGAATCCGAAGAAATGAGAACTACAATGAATAATGTAAACATTAGCTTCCTAAACACTTGCATATTTAAACTGGATTAAATAGGAGGCACTGAAAGGTCAATATGGTTATTTACAGTCCACTTACAATTGCACTGAATGTTCTGCGGCGTCACCTGCTGCAGGTAGGCGATGTACTCGTCGCTGTGGAACCGCAGCATGTCCTGGGCGCTGGCCCTGCAAGAAGAAGAAGACACTTTTGCAGAACGAAACCAAAGATATCTCCGGCAAGGATTTACTCACTTGTAGGGCCGGTATATCTTCATCTTCTTGTCCAGGCCATAGTTCATCACCAGGCTGTGCGTGACCGCCAGGCGCTGGGGTTTCATCGGGTGCCCGGCTCCGTAGTGGAAGTTACCCACATCCGCATTGTAGAAGTACGAGACCCGTCTGTCCGTCATCGCCATTGCACCACAAGCTGTTGCTAGTCGTAGTCCAGATCCACGCCGGGCAGCAAGTACGTCTTTGCATACAAAACAATCAGCAGAACGGCCACAATAAACAGGAGGCGCCGGGTCGTGTCGTATTCGCCCAACAGCATGCCTTCCGTGGCTTTTGAAACAACTCGGCTTAAGTACTTTTATTTAGAAATTAAATTAAATTAATGTCTCCAGTAGCGATGCTAGTGATGCTATTTCCGCTTTTTTCCCGTCATAATTGGGTTTTTTTTTAAAGTGAACTTGCGGGAAAAAGCTGGCGGCGGGAATTTTAGCTTTTTTTTATATGGTTGAAGTGTTCAAAATGTATTTCTATGGTTAATATATCTCTGTAATGATAAAAAAAACATGTACAAAATTATCTCATGAGAATCTCACTTTTTCTTAGCTTTTTTTCCTCTTAAATTACGCTTTTTTACGCTCAATTTTTTGGGGAACCAGCTTGTTTTGGTAAGCAAAAAATGACATCACTGCACCGGAGTCGACATCACTGTAGACGCCTGCCGCGCTTTCTTATCAGACAAAAATTTCGGGATAAAGCTCCGGCTGCCTGTCCATGTGTGGGTGTGCAGTTAGTGGAATGCAGTAATCAACAATAAATGTCAGTGGAGCGAGGGAATGCGAAAAGTGTGTCAACTCGCTGAAAACGGCGTTGAGCGGCGCTCCTGCTGGCCATAGCAACCGATATTCCGCTTCCGATTCCGATTCCCTTTCCGCAGAGGCGGTGCAAATTACGAAACCGCAATTGATTTTCGGAGCGTCGGATGGAATAGGGCATAGGGCAGAGAGCTCCCGTCGCCAAGATGTTGACCCTGTATTACGTGAGCGCCACCGTCCTGCAGTCTTGGCGGATCCAGAAGGCCTGCTCAAAGATCGCCGAGCACCTGGCGCAGCCCTCAAGCATAGCCTTCTATGCCCTGCAGGCTGGCAGCGACGATGGCTTCGGTGAGTTTGGATTCCCTGGAATCTGGTGAAGCTATAGGATACTCTCCCGCAGATCCCGCGCTCGCCAGCTCTGAGCTTTGCGGCAACCGCAACGCGGCCAAGGTCACCGACATCCTGTGGCTGTACGGCAACCAGCGCGGCTGTTGCCTTCGTCCTCTGCAAACGCTTCACATGACGCCCTGGATCAGCTTTCCTGCCGCTCCCAGCTTGCTGCCTTTCGCGTATGCCGCCGACACTTTGACGCCAGTGAACACCCCGACCGATTCGGACACGCCGCCGAAGCAGCGGGTGTCGCTATCCAAGGAGGGCGAGCGTCGGATGCAGCTGCTCTTGGAGGCGCAGGTGGAACCGCTGAACCGGCCCGGCACGCAGGACACCACAGCCGTGCGGGTGAGTTTAGTAATTAGGAACTCGCAGTAAGAAAAACGCATTAAGCCTACTTTTGGACACCTTTTACAGAGATTTTGGTGCCTCTTTATAATGCAAAATTCGATTTTATATCTAAATTTAATTGTTTAAAAAGAGGGAACACTTTTACTATTAGTTCCGAACAATCAACCGTCCAATCAACGTAAAAGGGTCAGAAAGGTTGGCTTTTATGTTTAGCGTAATAAATTTTGCGCTGAAGCCTACCACAATGTGGGTGGTGTTGCGTGCGGTAATGTGATTAGGATGTGTAGCCAGTCCAAGAGATAGTTTAATCGATATGGAGCCTGGCGCGTCAAAGAGGTGCTGCTAACCTGGTGTCACCTTTTCTGTTTCTGTTTCCGTTTCTTCTCCTCGCATGACGGCTGCCCATGAATCAGCTGGAAGATTACGGTAAGCTTATTGCATGGAAAATAGACTCCCACCTGGCGGTGCTCATCGAGACCGATGTTGAGCACTTCACCCAACTGTTGATAACGACTTTTTTGCGAAACAATTTATGCATTAACGACCAGCTGCCCCTCTTGCGGATCGAGTGTAAGCTGGAAATGAAATATCGTCCCTGAACCCATGTCATGTTCCGTTTTATGGCCATTAATTTGCTTTTGCTTCGATTCCAGCGGTGCAGCGGGAGGGGGATCCACAGCCCTTCGAGTTGTTGGCCAAGCACCTGAAGCGACAGTCAAGGACAACCTCGGAACTGGACAAGGAGGGGTGGAAAAAGCATCTGGAGGATTTGCGAGCAGTCGGTGTACTAGCCCACCAGGCCACAGAGTTCGAATGTCAACGTAATCGCTCCGAGGGAAAGTCGAAATCGGATCTGCTAACGCTAGACCATCGCCAGTCCTCTGAGCCTGTGGCCAAGGCGGTGGCCGTGGTGGAACCCACTAATAAGGCTTCTCTGTCGCCGGCAAGGAGCGAGGCCAAGCCCACACCCACGAAGCCACATGTTAAAGCTCCTCCCGCTAAAATCGAGGCCAATACATCTCCCATTAAGAGCGAGGCCAAAACAACTCCGGATAAAAGCAAAAGCTTGCCAACCAAAGACGACTCCAAATCGAAGCCAAGTGAATTGGAGAAGCTTGCGGCTGCCCAGGCGGCACATCTGCAGAAGATAGAGAAGGTCGAAGCCTCGCCTACAAAGGCTGTTCCTGTTCCTTTCAAGAAGCCAATTACACCCAGTAAAGGCAATGACCCTGTAAAATCTTCACCAGCTTCTTCTGAACCCATAAAAGCCACCAAAACCTTTGAGGTTGCAAAGCCTTTGAATTCACCACCGGCAGCTGGGGCTCCGCCGCCATCATCACGCCCCGTGTTGCGTCGCAATAAAGACAGCCTGCAGGACAGTAAACCCCTCAATGTTCTGGTCTACTCGGATAGTGCCAGTGCCCGGGAGTCCACGCTGGCCACTCTGCAGGAGCTGCTGGAACGAAATGTGTACACCATCTATCCGCTGATGCCACAGCAGGCGGCTCAGAAGCACTGGACGGAGCACACTGCGCTGCTGGTGGTCTGCGGCTCGGTGGCGCCAGGAATTGGGCAGATTCTGGTGGACTACTTTCTGCAGGGCGGCAAGGTACTCAGTCTATGCTCGGATATATTGCACTTTATCCTGCCAAATTACCGCACAGCAGAGGTGAGATAAGAACTTAATTTTAAACATATCCCAAAATTAAAACAAAAAAGAGTTTAATTGGAATACAAATCTGAGAAATATATTCATCTTCTAGGTGCGTGAGCACGAATTGGTTCAGTTCTCCTACGACAAGTGGCATCGGGTCAAGATGATGCACCACATCTTCTGCTACCAGCCTTCGCCGGTGAAGAAGCACTTCTCCACCGACAGCGAGGAGTCGACCAAATCACATTCTCGGAAACCGTAAGTTCGTTCCCAAAAACACACTAAGAAGCAGCAGGCTGACAGACCCTAAAACATATAGCTAACCTTGCTAACAACCTCTTTGGTAGAGCATTAATAAATAATAATAAATTAAGAGTAATATTTTGCATGTTTTGAACACCCAAACGAAAGCCATCAGGGAAATACTTTATAATAATTTATATTTTAAAGAATATTTAATACTCTTTAACAACTCTTTATAAAATATTTAACCAACTCTAGTCTAATCTTAATCTTAATTTCTTAAAATGTGTTCCTAACTTTTCTACTATAAAAAACAATTTCAAACTAATTCTAATTCTCATTTTCTTAAATGTTTTTATGCTCAAATTGGCTTCGCTTCTTTTCTATTTCATTCGGTGTGCATCATAAACAATTGTGCTTTCATTGTGCTAATTCCCACTTAATTTAAATTTAATCAATATTTTACAACAATACTGTGAGCTGAGCCTATGAATGAATTATTACCCACTTAAATTGTGATATTTAATTTCGAAAAATATTTTTCTCTGCTTGACATTCCTCCTGACTCACCCTCCAATTTTACCCATATTGTGTCTGCGTGTGATCTCCACTTTACCTGTGTCCATTCTTTATCTACCTTTATGTGTGCTTCTATTTGTGTGCTATCATTACTATTATAATCCTACCTATCATTAACAACAAAAATATAAAAAAAAAAAACCTAAACCAAAAACCAAAAACAAACAAAAACAAAATCGAACCACGAAACGCTGCTCAGAGCTCTAGTATGTCCAAGGTCTATGGAACTGAAGGATCTGGCCGGTAACACTCACAAACTGGACGTCCAGGTGCTGGGCACCGAGGAGACCTGGAACACGCCCAGCTTGATGCTGGCCCATAGCCTGCAGAGCGGCGGAAAAGCGGTCTTCTCACAGGTGGGAGAGAATTTAAATTCATGTTCGACTTTAACAAAAATGAATTGTTTAGGTTCATTTGGAAACAAGTCCCAGTGAGTTTGAGTCGGATGAAACCAAATGCTCCATCCTGAAGCAAAACGAACGCACTCGCCTGGAGATCTTTGCGGATCTTCTGAAGAAATACTTGGACGTGTTGGTTCAGGGAGGAGGAGAGGGCGTTGATCACTCGCAGCCGGGAGTTGTCTATCAACACGCCTATTTTCTGGGACGCCATGAGGTGTGTATCAAATGGAAATTATATCCAAGCCTTTTCTTACCTCTTTTCCTTCTCCAGTCCAAGTTCGAGCTCCTTGAGAAGTTGCGCCTTCGTTGCAGCGGAAGCGATAATGTCATAGCAACGCCCAAGCTTACACTTAAATTCTGTAGCAAGGACGACAAGCCACCGGTGGCCAACAACAATGTCCTGCCGATTCTTATACATTCCTGTCCGGACGATTTTTCCACCGTCGATTACTTCGATGTGAGAGAGTGTTTAATGCGATTTGAATGCAGTTTTAATTATATTACTTATGTTACACAGCATTTGAAAACGGAGCACATTGGACGCTTGGTCATTTATGCACCGGTAGTCAGCAGTTCCATGCATGTCATTAACAACCTGGAGCTCATCAATGGTCTGGCTGTGCTTCCCCTGCAACAGACAGCAGGAGTTGGTCGAAGTAATAATCAGGTATGATCACTTATTTCCGATTTAAGATCCTTATTATACCCTTGCAGGGTATTATAATTTTAGTCAGAAGTTTGCAACGCAGTGAAGGAGACATTTCCGACCCTATAAAGTATATATATTCTTGATCAGCATCAACATCCGAGTCGATCTAGCCATGTCCGTCTGTCCGTCTGTCTGCCCGTCTGTCTGTCCGTCTGTCTGTCCGTCCGTTTCTACGCAAACTAGTCCCTCAGTTTTAAAGCTATCTGAATGAAACTTTCCACATAATCTTCTATATGCTCTCACTACTATATATGTCGGAACGGGCCGGATCGGACGACTATATCATATAGCTGCC
>VNJT01016767.1:0-27909 GCA_008042655.1 Drosophila burlai | reverse complement strand
CAATCCAGGGACTCATTGTTTATGGGGCCACGGAGTAAGGCATTTTCGTTTAATTAGATTTACTTTAATGTCTCGGGGCTTAAGGGCTCTGCAAAGAAGATGCAGAAGAGCTTGGGAATACGACTTCGAGGGCCATAAATAACGATAATGCCTATAATTGCCAACAATTCATTATTATGGTAAGATAATTTGATATAAATGGAGTCTACGTGACCCCGACACACAGCGCACAGCCGAGAATGGAGGCTCCACTCCACTCTCATCCTCCCCATTAAACCTCGGATTGCATATACACAAAAAATGGGGGGAAAAAACGTTAAAAGCAAAAAGAAGATGCTCCCAAGGTGTTGGAGTTGGAGTCTCCGGGGGCTCCTCTCCTCGAACCTGGCCCCAAACACTTGCCTCGAATCGTGGACACTTTTATGACCACATTCGCCACGGCCGATGGGCGAATCAATTATTCCGGCATCATTTAACTGCACTTTTTTTTGCAAAGCAATCAGGAGGGGAGGTCTAGGGATCCATTCTGTATTTTTATAGCATTTTTTTGGATTTCAAAATGTTAAATTAAATAATTTATAAAGCTTGAAAGTATAACTACACTCTTAAGCCCTAAATATTTATATTCAGAAATTGCTCATATTAATATAAATTATAGATTCCTCAGATCCCCATCTCCTCTTTCATTTTATTATACAAAACTACCCCTAATTGTTTTTAAAAACATTTTCCTATATAATAATACCCCACAGCACTCAGCCAAATGAATGCTCTTTGGCTAATGGCATTTCCTGTTTCGATTTAGTTGCCAATCAAGCGATGACTTGAACTTTTGCCATGCACTTTTATACAATTTAATCCAATATGAGGTCTATCCCCACACCCCGTCTTCAGGGCTTAATTAGAGCTTGCGCTTTATAACTCATTTCCTGTGGCAACAAAGGAAAATTCAATCAGCCAAAGCAGAAAAGATACAATAAGAAAAATGTTAATCAAACTATATAAATAAAGGTCTATTTTTGGGTTGGCTAAGAAGTGAAGGGGGAGGGGTCAAGGAAACATAAATATTAATAAATGTAAATCAAAAATCATAATGACAAGCATTAAAATATTTATACGAATATCATACAGAAATTCTGCAGTTCTAAAAACAAACATAAATAGCAGAAAATCAAATATGCAAAATAGGCAATAAAAATATCACAATATGTATATTTTTATAAGCACATAAGAGAGGAAATATCGCTAATATAAATAATTAAAATATATATAAGTACACATATATTCATTACTGTCATTTTATTGATTTTAATTAATAATTTAAGGGGTACTTGTAAGGTCCTCACTTCATTTGCCAACCATTTTCGTTTCCTCTTGGACTTAATTAAAATAAATGCAAATGAAGAAACCATAAAGTTGAAAGTTTATTTACATTGTTATTGCAATTTTGTGATTGTCACTTGAATTGTTGTTTGCTGTTGCTGTTACTGCGGTTGTTATTTATTTATTTATTTTTTCTTAGCTTGCAGTTTTTCCTTGTGGGATTTTGTAGCTCTTGTGGCATTTGTTGTTATTTTTTTGACTTGCGGGGCCCCCATTGGCATTAAATGAAAATTTATTTCACTCGTTGTTGTGGATGTGAAAATTGTTTCTCATGTGGAAAACTATTTTTGCCCCGAAACTAAAAGGAAGTGAACAAAACAGAAAAAAAAAGTTAGTTTGTGGACGAAGGAAATGTGTCAATTAAATTTGAAGTCTGACAGCAGTTGGCCAGGCCATTGACTACAAAGTATCTAGTAGATGTATCTCTCACCATCTCTCAGCTAGTCAGCTTTCTTTGCCAATTTGCATTTTGCATTTCTTGTACGTCTCCAATTTGTTGGCCATATTTGTGGAAAATAAAATTAAACTGCAGTTTAAACAAAGCAAAAATTAAAAGCAAATATTGCCCAGCCAAAGACAGAGGAAGGAGGAACACATTTACATATGCAAACATGACATAAAATGTTTCCCCCTCCGTCACGCCCCTTTTGTGCACTGGGAGAATTTATAAAGAAATATTATAAAAAATGTATATATATTATGTAAAATAAATATGTACATATAAGAAGCTTGAAGGCGCTTCTATTTAAATTTAAATATTCTATTTAAATATTCAACCTTCAACTATAAATCTTTTATAATAAAAACATTTATATAAGTTATACAAAGTCAAGTATTTATTCAGAAATATCCCAAACTAGTTTTATTTGTTCTTATTAAATTTGTATATATTTTGTTCACTTTCCTACATTTTTCTCTCTGCACATCTCCTTGGGTTCAGAGTGTCTTCGGTTCGAGTTTTTGCCCCATGCCGTCTGAATCTTTGGGTCTTGCCTTCGACGCTCTGCAGGAATTTTAATAAACGAATGTCAATATTTGCCCAACATAAAGCAGAAAATACAACGAGCTCCGGGATGGATCCACAATTGTGTAGTTGTCGTCGGAGTGAAAGCTGGAGAGGAAAACTGGGGGAAAACGAGGCCCCTCACATACTGCCCAAAGTCAGTCAGAATTTGTGTGTTTGCTTGAATTTTGTATATTTTTCTGCAGCTCCTTCGATTTGGGCAATTCAATTAATCGGCAATTGGAATGCAATTGCTGTCACAGGTGTTGAAATCGATAAGCTAAAAACCAGAGTTCCTACTGAGTTTGATAGAGTGTGTATTTATTTGTGTGAAAATGTGGCACACAGAGTTTAAATTGTAGAAGGCATTTTTGCTTAGCCTATAAATTGAGGCAATTACTTTTATTGTCTGTCATTTTGTGAGTTAATGAATGTACAATAATGGCAAAATGTGGCTTTAATTTCTAAATAGAAACTTTGAAACTTAGGAATTTCTTTAATAAAACAACACATTCATTTATTTATCTTCAAGTTTCCCCTTCGAACTTATTTGTTGCCAAAGTAATTGTCTGGAAATTCGATTTCAGGTAAATTGTGTTCTGTTGTGCAATCCAGGAGAAACTATTCCCTGATAATCAACCTTTGCATAGGGTTCGGAATAAGCAAATAAGTAAACAAATGCCAAGCAGTTGTGTTTCCCTATCTGTGCATCCATCACAGGAGATACTATTGGGTTGGGAGGAAAACCCAGGAGAGGAGCGGCGAAGAGCAAACATTCCCGGGTATAGATTACAAGGCAATCACCTAACACCTGAGCTAAGACTGTGATAAGGCAAAAACTATCCATTCCGTTTTACCTTCCTTTTTACCCATTTGTCGATATATGTTTCTATATGCACAGGGGGAAAAATTGTTAAGAAAATGTTGTATGTTTCAGAAATATTCTGGATTTATTAAAATTTTATTTAGAAGTATTTAATTAATAGAATTTCCTTTGAGTTTTGGGAAGAAAATTCAGTGTTTTATAAATTTAAATAGCTCACAAATTTATTAATGGAACGATAAAGGTTGACTTCTTCTAGGAGAAACTTTATTAAAACTGTATTCATTTTATAAAAATTATTGTTTATTCATAAAGTAAATAAAAATCACTATAAAAGACAGGTGACCTCTAAAATATTTATACTTTTCGAAAGAGAGGTGTTTTTGCCGAAATTTGTACTTTTTAAACCTTTTTTTTATAGTGCAACCATCGCAAAGTCTTTTCCCATTTTGTATCTTTTTCCTTGTGCCGCTCTCTGTCTATAAAAAAAGAAACCCCATACCAACGCACTCGATAATCGTTAGCAGTTATCATGGTTTTTGGCACTACAAGACAGCTAAAAAAAACCTAAAAAAGCGATACGTACTCGTACGTAAGTATATATACCAGATATAACCGAAGAAGTGCTTTGGCAACACTCCGGGCCAGGAAAGGGCACTCGATCTCGGTCTTCTTGCAGAAAAACACTTAACTATATAGTGTTTTTTTTGTCTCTACGATTTTTGCCAGCAGAGCCATGGCTGCTTTATCAATTTGACACATTGACGTTGAGCGCTGAAAGTGCATTAAAGTAGCTGGCAGGATGCAAAAGATACAAAGTGTAACTCGAAAGCAAGTTTTCCACATTTTCTAGACTTTTCCTAGTGGCGGTTTTGTGTTGTTTTATTTTTTTTATATTGACACCTGACCCGATTCATGGTCAAAACCGATGACAAATTGTAGAAAAAAAGAGAGAGGAAGCAGAGAGGGAAGAGAGATCTGAGATCTGCTTGTTAGCGCTTTTGGCATTGTTTGTGCACTATTCTTGTGCCTTTTTCCAAGCCTTATTTTTCTTCTTTTCTTATACCCCTCTGATTCCCTCTTTTTCCACACTTTTCCCGGCTTTCCCCTCCTATTCTCCCCTTTGCATAGCCCCAGTTTAGTTGCCTTTTTTTTTTGCTTTTGCACGCTTTTTCGGTTTTTAGCCAAGTCATGGAGCCGCATTTCTCACATCAAAAGTGGGGATGCAGGGCGAGGGGTTACTCTGAACTGAAGCCGAGACTAAGAGCCCCCAGACAGGATATGAAAAAGTGTCGGTGTATAATGGGCAAAAGTCTAAGATATACACACAACACACAGCACAACAAAACAAATACCAGAGTGCAAATAAAGATGGTAAAATGCACTTAAACTCAAGTGAACTCTGTTTGTTGGCACAGAGAAAAAAGGGGTAACTGAAAACTAAGAAGTTTTCTGGGATAAAATCGAAATTAATTGAATTTGAAATTTTGTTATATTTGTATATACCCCGAACTCATGATTAGCACACGAATTTGTACTTTCAACTCATTGAGAAGCTAATTGGCCATGACTCACTCTTATTTCTGGGTAATTTGTATGAGTTTTTACTTCTTTATAAAGACTAGTTTATCGGCTACGCTATCTTAAAGATAAAGAATATTTCCTTATCTGATTTATTGGTTCTGGCAATTTATAAATTGAGCATTACGTTGCTTTTAATAACCAGGAAAAGAGTTATCTTTAGAAATTGATTTCGTTTTTTTATCTCTATGGTTTTTAATAAAGATTAGGTTATTTGTATTACTTATTTTTGAATATTTTTTTATCTGATTTATTGGTTTTTTATATATACCTTTACGAAAGTGTTTATTTACTTAATCAAGTTGTGGTGAAATTAAATATCTTTAAAACTACAAATCTACTTTATTTAAGGGGAATTTCCAATGAAGATTAGGACTCTTTACGCTCCCTAATAAATAAAGAAGACTTTTAATTATTTACTTAATTTTTGTTGGCAGACTCTGTGACATTTTTTTAATGGCAAGTATTAACCAAGTTTGGCTCTCTTAGTGGAGCATTAAGGCCTGTGTCTGTATAAGGTCCACTGGGCCAAATTGTTGGCCATAACAACCAAAAGGCAGTGTAATAAATTTTAAATAATTACCTATTAAGGCTTTACTTTGCCCGTTGTCTGTTACGTACACATGAATCATCCGCACTTACTATATATATACATATATATATCTACCCTGATGTACAGATGTACAGATATATATACAACTTGGTTTGTGGCCATAATGGTCTCAAAGCAAAGAGGAAGCAACATGGGGAAAATGGTCGCTCGAAATTGCTGTAATTTATGATGATGTCCTAGATTACATTGCAAAATTGTTTTCTTTCGATTACAGTTGCAGCAAATAGAGATATATATTCACAGATATTATATATATGCATTTAACTCTAGGCTATAGACATTTGTCAAGGCAGAGAAGAAAAAATGGTTAAATTAAATGTAAATATAGTAAACGTGTAGCATAAATCCATGCGTGACAGTTTTGAGGCCCCCTCCACGAAAACCTACTGCTAAACTGGTTGCGACAACTTTCTACATAGAGATACTTAGATACATCTGGCCGCGGCTTCCTTAAGCCGAGCGAAAAGCGGACAAAAATTAAATGCAAAACTGAACCTAAATATTTGATCTAAACTAAGTCAACCTGGTTTCGTTTCGTCTAAAAAAAAAATAAGAGAATACAAAAAAGTTTCTATTATGTCTTGGGAACTTAAGCAGTTGATTTACGGCCTCGAGTAAGTACTTTCCACATGTGTGAGTGGGTTTATCTGCCAGAACCTTGATATAGTCTCTTTTTTTTTCTTGTTTTTTCAACTATCGCATTATTTATGAGTTTGTTTGTGTGTGGGTCATGCTCGCCCGTCTCCCCTATCAGCTCATTACAATGATTTATATTCGGCATTAGATAAATGCTATTATATTTTGTGAAAGTTGTAAATGCCAAGCACATACTTGAGTATATTTTTGTATTTATCAAATTTCCCCTTTCTAAAATTAGTTTGCAAAAATTGCGCAAATTTTGTTTGGCCAAGAAATAGATTTTACAATCTCAAAAGAGAATTATAATGCGGAATGCAACAATTTCTGTCTCAATAATAGACACAAAAAGCCAACATTGTTGGAATTGCTTGTGAATGCTAATTGAATACGCCAATGTCCTAATGAGCATTATTTAAAAGGCTAAATGGCTTTGGTCAGCTGTCGTCTGCATATATATTTTCTTGGATTATTGTCAAAGTATATTTATAGTTCAAGGGGTTCTGGTATTTATTATACAATTAAATATATATTACATGACAGAAAAGAATGAGCAAATTAACAATCAATCACAACAAAATGTCAGGCCTTCAAGGTTTTATTGTTTACTGTGAATGAATTTATTATTTGTTTATTTTACCAATCTAAGAAAAACAAATTCTGGCTTAATATACCTTTAAGATTTATAGGATACTACATTTTAAATTTCTTTTTCTGTAATTATTACCCAACTCTTTCATACAAGAAGTTGTTCAAAACTCTTTTAAAAATATTTCCACCCAATCATTCCCATCCTAACAATTTTTCGAAATTAGTTATTTACAAAATTTCATCAATTTCGTGTACATTTCCTGCATTTTCTTGTAGCCCAGACATGCAACAGTATTTTTTTTCCTTGTTACTTGCAATTGCAACATGCAGCTGCCTTTCTCACATTGGGTTATTTTTTTTTATTTCGCGGTGGTGCTGGTGTTGCTGCCTCTAATGATCTGCACGATGTTAACTTTAATTTATGTATAAATTTAATTTAATGCCGGAAAAAATGCATAAAAAATTGCTATTTTGTAATGAAAATTTGGCAACAAGCAAAGGGAGAAAGGCAGAGCCGATAAAATAAAAACTTTTGCTCATCTAATCAAATGTCAGGCATTGTCATTGTTGAAGTTTTCCTTTTGGTTTTTTTTTCTCTTACATTTTTTCATTGATTGCCACTCTTAACTTTTTCGTTATTTAGTTTATGTAATTTTCTTGGAGTTTCGTTTCATATTTGTTTGATCAATTTCGGGTTTTTTGTGTGTGACTGTGTTAACTTTTTGTGGTATTCAATTTGTTGATCAAACAACTTATTGTTGGTAAAAGTCCTATTTATTTTGTTTTCTTTCCCTCAAATTTCACCCATTTAATTTGGATTTTTCTGTGTGTCTGTATATGTTGAATGAAATTGTTTGGTCAGAGCTTGTTAATGCTTTATTGTTTGTCATTATTGTTTGCTTAATTTCCTTTTATTTATGTTGCCTAATTCGGGCTACGAACTTAAATATTTAGCTAATTTTTAGATGGTGTTAGTGATTCTCAGAGAGTTTATAGAAAAGGTAAATCAAATAAGAAGGAATTAAATTTTTTATTTTATCTATTAGCTTTTTAGATTTTTTAAATCCAAACCATACATAATTCCAAGATTATATGGCTGTGGGAATGTATTTAACCGTAATAATCGCCCATTAATTCTACTCAGCCTGCGTATAATGAAGTAATTAAAATTAAAATTAAAATTCGAAATGAGCGCAGCTATTTATCCCACAGCCAATCAATTTAGATTACACACAACATCCCAAAAGACTCTTGCACTCAACTAGGGATTTATGGACCGTGGCCCCGGGGAAGGGGAATAAAAAAGAGATATTCCCTTCTCTCGAAGCAGCTGCAATACCTGAGATTAATGAGGGTAGAGGGGCCCCGAAGACAGTTGTCTGTATATATATAAAAAAAAGGGTTGATAAGGAATTTCGATTAGAGAACAAAAAACTCCACTGCCCGAGGGGTTAGATAACCTTGGCTCTTTCATACTTTTGAAATTCCTTCAAGAAATATATTTATATATATATATTAATGAGAGAATTCTTGGGAAGACATGTGATTCTTGATTGCCAAAATTTGTTTTTGCTCTCATAATTGTTTGCATCCATGTATATTTTTGCGTACAACGTACAAAAGTTGAGAAATTGCGTGTGTATGCAAAACTTTTACATGGATTTATAAGCTGGCTAAAGTTTTTCCCCACTCAAAAGTTTCTTATGTGGAAAAACAAAAAATTTATGACAGTTTGGGAAAAGTTTTTTGTTCCTTCTTTTTCCTCGAAGAACACAAAAAAAAAAAGAAATTACTTAAAAAATGACAACGAATTGTGCCTGGGAGAACAGAAGAAAGCATCACAAATTGAAGGCGTTTTTGGGGCGTGGCAGGCAAAGTACAAATGCGGAATGGCAGAAAAAACTAAGGTAGAGGGAAAGCAACTTTTATGAATTGAATTGCATAAATCATGTGGGGGAAAAGTTTTGTTCTCTCTTCGGAGAAATGGGAGAGACCAGAGCAAAGCAGAGCTGAGCTGAGCTGGTTTTGAGGATGCTCAAGGTAGCGCCTATTTCAGGCAAATAAATTCACAGAGACACGCGGAAATGCAAGAGAGGCGACCCGGGCGTATACTTGATATGGTAATTTATTATGTTTTTATTGCCTTTTGTTGTTGTCCGTGTGTAAGTGTGTGTGTGTTTGCAGCCCTTGCCTTTGCCTGGT
Source organism: Drosophila burlai (assembly GCA_008042655.1). NCBI lineage: Eukaryota > Metazoa > Arthropoda > Insecta > Diptera > Drosophilidae > Drosophila > Drosophila burlai. The sequence continues at coordinate 19,077 of VNJT01016767.1, read as the reverse complement.
CATTAATCTTTGTTATGCCACTCGCTCTCGCACACACACTTACACACATGTTAGCCGCACATTTCCCCTTTTTGCAAAAAAAAGAAAAGAAAACCACTCACTATAAGTTATCCTTTTGCTTTTGTTCGCAACTTGAGTCGCGGCCAAAAATGCCGCCACGCATAAATACGAGTCTATTTAAGTTGTTTTTTTTTTTTGTGAGCCATTAAAAGAGGGGCATATCAGACCCCATCAAGCGCCTCAGACAGCTGATAAGGGTTTCGAAATAAATGGCAATAATATTTAAATTTTGTGTACAATGATGTTTAAATTTAATTTGATAAGCATTGACATTTATTCTATGGTATTTTGCTTTACATTTAAGGAAATAAATAGTTAAGGGTATAAATAAAATAAGTTAATAGAAGTGCAGTTAATAAACCAACAGTATAATATTATTTTTAAGGCATTTTTTACGGAAAACAACAACATAAAAGCATTTGAAAAGTATATTATACGATTCTAGCATAAAAAGAACCTAAAATAGATAAAACCAAGCTTAATATTGAAGTTCTTTTTATATAATTGCCAAAAGACTTTTTTTTGTAAATAAAAACATTTTAATAATAAAAAGAATGTTAAATAAACGAATTTTTATTTTGTTCCCTAATGAAATCCTGTTATTTTTGAAATGCAATTCTATGAATTTAAATATTTATTGGAAATTCTGGCATTTTATTTATTTAATTTAATTTAATTTAAATATTTATCCAATTCTACTAACTATTTAAATATTTATAATAATTTTCTTATATCCATTCGCTCTTATAAATTGTTCGAAAATGTCTCACCAAACAGGGCATCACTCCGTCGACAATATAAATACAAATATTACTTTCTTCCTGCTTCTGTTGTTGTTGTTTGTGTGTGCGTATGAGTGTAGCGCAAAAAAATTAAATTGCGCAGATAAATTTGCGCAACGCTAATAAATTAATATTTATGGTTGCCTGCCCTGCATAATTGTAATTCTGGCTTTTCCATCTCACTTGCACGCTTAGCTCCATACAAACGAGTATATGGTGTAATTTTCACCATTTGAAAGCCTGTTTATTTCTGTTTTTAAGGTATTTCGTATCTTGTACTTTGTATCTTGTAGTTTTTCTTGGGGGGGTTTCGTAAACTTTCTTTGGTATCTTTGAGGTTTAGTTTTGTTTATAGAGGTGAATATACCAAGTTTATATTTAGATTTGTTTGTTTGTAAGCTTTTATTTGGGTTATTCAGAAATTAAAAGTTATTATTTGTATAATTTTATAATTTTTTATACCTACAGTTTTCTTTGCATTTTCCATATTATGTTGTTATAGAATTCAAATTATATTTAATGCCGCCAGCCTGTGATTTATTTACCCATTATATCACATAATTTGTAGTCTAAAATTCCTTTTTCTATGTGAAACTTGTAATGTTGGGAATTGTATTTGTATTTTTGTAGACTTATTTCATGTTACTTTTTGCACATTTGGCTCTCGGCCATCGCAAAATTAGTGCAATCCAACATAGTAAATGTATCGCGACGATGCACATCATATAAATCTATATATAAACCACGCGATCTCGTTATTTTATCTCTTACGTTTGTTGCTTGTTTTTGTGCCTCTCTCCTTCTTCCTTCTTTTTTTCGTAGTGTTTTTATGTCGTGCCATTTCAGCGAAGCTCGGCAACAAAGCATAATAAAACTAATTGTCTGCGCTTCGCTCTCACACACAGATACTCGAGCACACACACACACATGCGACCTTATATTCGCAGATAGTTTCGCGAAAAAAGCGAGCGAGAGAGAAAGATGGAATGGGGGAAAAGGAGAGACCACATGTTTGCCATTCTGAGTGTTTCCTTCGTCTGGAGAATTCGCCAAAAGACTTAAGAACGAAGTGAAACGTAAAAAAAATAAAGAAACAGAACAAGAAAAAGGAAAAATTCACATCTCTGGCACAATATTTCTTGGCTTTCCCTTTGTTGTCGCACTTTATTTTCCTCTTTCTCTGCGGGTTCTGTTTTCCTTTTCGGCCATTTTGCATTAGGCTTGTACCTCTTTTTACGCCCTCCAAAAAAGCGCACACAAAGTTTATTTTTATTTGCAACTCCAACTTTGTTGCAATCTCTCTTCTTCGGTTGGGGAAATCTGATCTTCCACAAGAAAAGTTCTTTTTTTTTTTGGTTTATCAGATTTTAATCTCCGAAACAACAGGAGATTTAAGAAATTCCCAAGAGATCCAAAGGATTTTCGAACAAAGAACAAATAATTCTTGGCTTAAGGTTCTTATTCTAAAATAAATTTTTAATCAAGTTTAATATTTTAAACAAGAAAAATTCTTAGAAAAAGTTTAAAGAAACTTTTCCTCATAATTTCAAAAAGTTTTCCTATTTATAAAAATGTTGATTAATAAAAAAATAACCATATAACAATAATCTTTATTGTTTACGGAAACTTTTCAACGTTTATAACTTATAAAGTTTATAACTTGTAAACTCTGAGTGGTTTTTTCCCATATAATTTCAGGTTATAAAACGTATCTGAACACTATTCGTTTTATCTTTCGTTTATAATTATATATTGGATGCAACAAAGACCTCAAGGTTAGGAAATTAATGAGCAATTAAATTAATGGAAGTGAATAAAGTGGATTTCTTTACTTATTGAAGCGGAGATGTTATTAAAGAGATATTTTAGTGGTAATAATGTTCATTTAAGTATTATAATTAATAAAGAAGAAATAATGTACTGCAAGCACTATCTATTTTACGAAATATTTCCCCACCATGTAAGCCCCATTTCACAACTTGTCTTCCGCCACTCCGCTCTTCACTTAGAAAATACAATTTCCCGCTCTGTTGCGGCCATGTTGCAGCAACGCGCATTTTCGCGCGGTGCATGCCTCATCGACGGCATGCGATGTGCAGATACAAAGCTTCAAAGTAACACAAAGTGTATCTGGCGGGATCTGTGCCGCTCTTTTTTTTTGTTATTTTGGCCACTCGCTTGGCGAGCGGGAAACTTAATTAATTCATTAAAAATGTAGGAATTGCATGCTTTGGTCCGCTTTAAGTAAATGAATTATTAATGGCAAAGCCAAAAGGATGGGGCTAACGCTTCTCTATACGATATGTATCTAGTATATATTTATTCTTCAAAATGGTTCTCCCGGATGTCAGCACTCTTTTGTGGCGATTTTTGCAAGTGTAATCAATGCCGGAGAACGTTTTCTTTTTTATTTTTTATTCTCTCGATTTCTTTTGTCATTTATCTCTTGTCTTCGATTCAATTTCGTTTCGTTACGCTTTGATTTTAATGCAAAAAAGTTGTTGTTATTTCACTTCTTTGATTTGTTTGTTCATTCGAGTACATTTATTGATTATATCGTGGACGTCGTCGTCGCTGAGTGATTGAAGTTGCCCCATTCAGCGAGTCTGCCATGACAGACAGAATGTTATTTCCCAGATGATGGTTAGTCAGCAGCAGCAGCAGCTGAAAATCCAAGAAATCGAATATCGAAATTCAGAAATCAGAGTCTCTGCTGGGATCACAACCTTCGACATCCCAGCAGTGACGGGCTTTCGTTCGGGATTCGTTTCGATCATCCACAAAAATAAGAAAAAACCATTGTCACGACCTGCCATGACTTTTGATATTCTCAGGGCAATGAATTTTGGGGTTTATTTTCTTGATTTTCGATTAGTTTTAATTGGTTAACTTTAAGTACATGCTGCTGAGTAATATATACAAAAATGATTAAATTTCCTTAATATATTCCAGATTTATTGTAGAAAGAAGTAAATGCTTTAAGTTTACTATTTTCCCGGCTAACTATAAAGGTAATTTTCTTAACTACCTTTACTTTACTCTCTGCAAACATAAAATAAATGTTTTTGTCTCATTCCAAAGCTTGAAGTTTTTTTCCTTACTTCGTCTCTTACTTTTCTGATTATTATTGAAATTTCTAGCAAGTTTTAATTAAAAAAGTTAAAATTAAATTCCTTGCTTCCATTCGATTCGAATTTCTCAACTATTTTCAAGGGTTGTTTGTCCTCGTTCCCTGCCCTTCGTCTCTTTGTTATTTCCTTAGCTACCTTTTAAGGGGTGGGAAATTCGATCAATAATAATCTACATAAGTTCACTTAAGTCCCAAAGAGGTAAAAAAATATCAGAATAATAATAATAAAGAACCAAGGAAAATCCCACCATGATTGATGCGAGTGTCGTATTTATAATCCGATTTTAATAACCCAAAATCGCAAGCAAAGATCACTTACTTTTTATCACGTTTTCTGTTTGTTAAAGCTGCTGGAGTATCATATATCTTGGAAGGGATATATATACATGTAGTAAGTATGGTATATGGCAAGTCTAGGTTGGATTTAACGATTTGGATTTGCGTTTGAGTTTTGCGATTCAATTTGATTCTTTTGCTCTTATCGGTTTTGTGTTCTTGAGTTATTAATATACTTTATTTTTATGGCTGTTGTTGTTGCGGTTGTTATTGTGTTTTGTTATTTTAGAAATAGATTGCACGGAATTATCAGATTTGTTGTTATTATTATTATTATTATCCTACTACGTATTCATTGAATATTTATATGTACGGTATAATTAAATTTTATTTATTGATCTTTTCTGCTGCGGCAAAAAACACACAATTAAACAATTAAATTGTTTATGTTTGAATGCTATTTACACAACAATTATTATTAACTTTAGTGTGTATTGTTGAACAATTTTCTTGTTTTTTTTCTGTTATTAATTTCCTTCATTTATTTATTGCTGTTGCTGCTGTCGCTGTTGTGGCCGCTGATGTTGTTGTGGTTTTTTCGTGCACTTGGAATGACATTTTGAATACGATTTCGAAGCGCGCGCAAATTAATTTGTATTTATTTCGATCTCCTCAGTGTGTGTGTTACTTGAATTATTTATTTCTACCCCTCTTTCTTCTTTCTTTTTCCTATTTTTATTATGTTTTGTTGTTGTTGCTGTTGCTGCTGCGTTGTTGATAACGAAATCACATTTTTCAATTGGCAACTGCCCCAAATTTCATTTAGTTGCTTGTGTTTGTTATCTCCCTTTATTCGTGCTCGAAACGGAAATAAACAATCAATTTTAGTTAAAGAATTTACGCGCACACACACACATACACTGCGATTAAATATGCATTATTTTCGGGCAGCCGGAATTTCCAATTAGCAATTTCTTTGATTATTTATTTATTTAATTTTTTAAATTGATTTTGTTGTAATTTGTAAGCCCTCGTTTCTTGTATTTATCTTGCAGATACTGTCGTATCTTGAAGCTTGTTGTATCTTTGAGATGCACACACACAATGCACGCGGGGTGGCGAGGGGCGGCCGCTTACGGGGGGTGGTGGTAACCGTTTGAGTAGCTGCTCTGCTCTGAACCGGGGCGAGAAAAACACCGGGCAAAAACCGACGTTTCACGTTACGTCCTCGAGGAATCGCGTTTACAGAATGAATCTGAATCTGAACGTGGAGTGTAAGCAGCGTAAAAGATACAGATACGACGGCGACGGCGGCAGCGACGTTCGTCTTGCGCGACTGTGTGCGTTTGTGTGTGCGTGTGGGGTCTGTGGGAGAGCGCGGCGCGCGAGTGTGAGTGTGGAGAGAGCGCATGCGAGAGAGAAAGCCGAAGAGGGCAGCAACAAAAAACGTGTTTGCCGCCATTGTGGAGCTCTCTGCTGTCGCCCGCTCTCGCCGGCTGGCCACGACTGCGCTGCCGGCGTCAGCGTCAGCGTTAGCGTCTTCGTATTTCCCTATGTGTGTGTGTGTGTGTGTGCTTGTGTTGCTACGGAAAAAAGGCAGTAAAAAATAACTGCGGTAAACCGAAAAAGGCACAAAAAAGAGAGCGAAGGAGGAGTACGAAGAAGCCAAGCGGGGAACGACCGAAAAGAAAACAAAAACTGAAAACGAAAACGGGAGGGAAATTCCCAACCCCCCTACGAAAAATTCTTTTCAATTTATTTCTCAAAAAAAGCACTTCTTAAGATTAGTGATCTTTGCACCTTTGTTGCATATTTTTAGGCCACTTACTGCGCGAATTTCCCGTACTTTTTTTTGGCAAAAACATCGCTATAAAAGCTGATTACTCACCTGAAACGAAACGAAAGAAAAGCAGGAAAATTAGATCGATTAGATAAAGCCAGGGGAGGTAAATGGGAGGAAAATCAGGAGGTGTATAACGTAAATAAAATACGGGGGGAAATTTAAATCAAGATAGGCTGGAAACTTCCTTTGATGATGATTGGATTTCGGAGCTACAAATTGCCAAGGAATCAGGTTTCAAAGATAGAAATTACTAATTCACTTGGGGAGTAAACTATGTCTGTCGATAATTTTTATTTTAATATAAGGTATCTTATACTATATACTTCTTAAATCAAATATATATAATATTTAATGGATCTTCTGTCTTTTTAAATCGTGTAAATTTAAAGATTCTTGATTTTGACCAGCTTTTAAAATTGCCCAAAAATTCAGATTTTTAGTTTTAGGTCTTATTAGTTTAAGTTAAAGTTTACTTAAGTATAAATCCTAATTAATTTGTAATTATTGATTGATTTAAACTCCCTAAAAAATTTACACTTCCCAGAAAAAACTCTTCTTAAAAATAAATCAAAATGAATTGATTTGAAATAGAAAATTCATAGAAATTGCCAAATTACTTATTTCCACGGAACATAGAATGCCAACTAAAGTTCATTCCAATTGGTAAACTTTAGGTTGCCGCCCGGAATCAAGATCGAGTGAGTTTGAATTAACGACGGAACTCCGAATCGGTTGGGTGTTTATCTGTTGCCATTTATATTGATTTGGGTTTGGGATATGCCATATACTATATATATCGTTATGGCAGCTGGGACGACAACGACGACGATGATCAAACTCAATTTAAATTGGTTTCCTTGAATTGGCATTCCCCTTAACAGCTTGCAACTTCCCAGTTGCTCTTTGTCCCTTTCGTTTCTATCTCTACTTTTGTTTTGCTTTTGCTCTTTTGCCACGCAACTCGACTCATTTTGAAAAAAAAAGAGAAAAACTTTAGCCGGCAATATTTCATGCCACCCATTAAGCCATGCCACCCACCCACAGCCCCCTCTATGCTCTTCCTGCTGGCAATTTCCGCCCCTCGCACAGATACAACTACAGCTGAGTTCAGAATAATAGTACGATAGTTTTAGGCAAACAAATATCGAGTATAATTCACTCATCAGATTATACTCAATATTATGAGATAATAATTATTTTGCGTAATGAAAATATATGAATTTATTATAGGTATTATCAGCAATTTAAAACTTTTTATAAAGAGATGCATTACAAAAAGATTTACATAGGAAATCATTTATTGCTTCAGTAGTGCTTGGAGTAAAAAATGCTTATTGCATGTTTTCGGGCACACTTTTAATTGGTTTCAAATCCTATACAATATAATATAGAGTTATCAATCAGTAACATTAAATATTAAATGTGTGAACTAATTACAAATAATAAAATATAATTATTTATAATAAATAATTATAAATAAATATGAAAATAAATACAAAATTACTACATAATATTCTATTCATACGAAAATATTTCCATGTTTTTAAAAATATTTATTTAATTTTATAAGACCTAATAATATGATCCCTACTGTCAGTTCCTTTATGTGCGTGGGGTAAAAAGTGGCTTCATTACAAATTTCAATTTTGTTTTATTATTTTCTTTTTTGCCTGCCTTTTTGCACATTCTATTTTTTATTATTATTATTATTATTTTGCAAAGTTAAACGGAAAAAGTTGAGGGCCTGGAAAATGCTTTCCCAGCCAGCACAGACACACAGGCACAAAAGGCAGCTGTTGTCTTGCATTTATTTATTTTGACTTGGATTTTGTTTTTCCCCTTGCTGCCTTTGCATTTTCTTTTTCGGCTTGTGCATTTATTTTTCTTAATTTTTTTTTGTTGATGCTTTTCCTTTGTGGTATTTTTCTGTTTTTTTTTTTCGATTTTTGCCTTTGTTGTCTTCACTGGCGCTGCCTCATAAGTATTTTAGTTTGCTCCTAGCTTTTCCTTTTGTCGCAGCCTCCATTTTAGCTGGGCTGCGTTCTAACCTTCCGCTTCGCCGCCCCCTTAGGAAACTCCCCCTAAGTTCCCCTCAAACCGCCCTAAAATCCCTATTTGAAAACCCCCTCGAAACCTCTCGTTTTGGTCCATCTCCTCTTTTTGGCCTGTGTCTACGCCTTTCCCGAGTCGAGACTGTCAGAAATATCCACACAGGAAAAACTAAGTGCATAATTCTTCAAGGCAAAGTAAGCTTTTTGTAATTAATTTTTGGATTGGACTTAAAGGATCGATAAGTCGATAAATTATTAAAAAGCAATTGAATTCGCGAAAAGAATCTCTGCTTGATGGAGTAATATATCCCTGAGAGATTTTTCGCGCAGTGGTGGCCACCATCATCGACCTCTTTTCTGCAGTTGCAAGCGAAGAGTGGTGAAAGGGGCGCTGAGGGGGTGGCAATTGAGGGGAGTGGGTGTGTTTTGGGGTGTCCGCGCGTGTGTGTGTGTGTGTTTTCAGCCGCAGCATATGCCGGCTTCTTCTGCTTCTTCCGCTCGCTGTCGCTGCGACTGCTTCTTCTTATTCTCACTGCTGCTGCCTTGCTCTGCTGCCAGCAATAACAACAACAAAACTGCAACACTCACACAGAGAGAGTGAGAGAGAAAGAGCGAGCGAGCTGGAGAGCGAAAATAGCAATAAAAGCAGCAAAAACAACAGCAACAGCAAGGGGGCAACAACAATCGACAAGCCTTTGGGGTCATTATTCTCTTCGAGTCGCTGTCGCGTCGCTGCAATATCTGCTGCTCAGTGTCTGTGTGTGCGTGTATAGCCTTGGTGGTTGCTGTTGCACACACAAGCACAAGTTGGGGCGACTGCACACACACAGTCACAAAGCTCTTTTACACTCTGGCCCTCTCTGTTGCTCTTGCAGCTTTTGTTGTTTTTGTTATTGTTGTGCCTCTACAAACAATGTAATAAAATTCAATTATTCTCGTGTGCGTCTTGCACTTTGTTTCGTCTTTTGTCTGCCCATGTGTGTGTTTGTTGTAGTCTCCCTGCATGTGTGTAAGTGTGCGCGCATTTCGCGAATATCGCCGCAAAATGCCAAAAGCGAAAAGTACAGGCAGCAAGGCTCTTCTGGCTTTTCGGGGGAGCAGCAGCAACAACAACAGCAACATGTCGCCTCTGCCTCCTGCGCCGCCAACGCACACACACATGAGAGCAAATTGCACAAATACTACTGCAGGCCCGTGCTCTTGCACTTTCTTAGCTTGCACTGTGGGGTTTGTGGGCGATCAATTAACGAATGTTCGAGATCAATAAAGATGAAGGGAAGGAATTTTTATAAAGCAAATTTGATATAAAAACAATAGCAGTAGTGATCTCAAAAAATAGTTTTAATAAATATAAAATAAAAAGACCATATTAGTCTTACCATACACTAGAATCAAACGATAAAGGATCACTAGAATGTTTTTGCAGGATATTTTAGATCTTCGCTAAAAAGTAGGCAATGAATTGCTAAAGGGAAATACCGGTTTTCATAAAGTTTTAGGGTTGCACTTTTCTTCTAGGGGTGCCTAAAGTTTTGTCTTAGGGGTTTGTTTTATTATTGCTTTCTGTTTTAATTTCTTCAAAAATGTATTTTGCTGCACATTGCCCACTGTGCATTGTCGCCGAGCAGCTGCTTTTGCCTCGTGCTCCTTCACCTCCCTTTGCTGGTGCTGGCCCAGCTACTGCGCTGCCGCCGTCGTCACAGTCGCTGCATTTTGGCGTTGGCGTTCTTTTTGCGCTTTGCCTTTTGGCTTTTCCTTCATATGCCTCATACGCCCCGTCGCCTCTTCCTCTTGCATTCACTACTCCTGGTTCGACTGCTCCTTGTACTTTTCCTTATCTACGTTCGCCTTCTCCACCGTCTTCTTCTCCACCTCATCCTCCTTGTCCCACCTTTCTATGGTTCTGTCTCTGTTGGTCTTCTTTGTTGTCTCGGCTACATTCTGTTTTTGTTGCTGTTATCGTTGCGCATTTTGCATAAGCAGCATCATCTCCTGTCCGTCCTCTTCCTTCTTCGCCGCCTACTCATCCTACGCCTCCTTACTTGGGGCCCTTTATTTTTGTGTTCTTCCTCACCTTCTTCTTTGCATTGCCAATTTTCTTATTTTGTTAATTTTGCCTTGCCATTTTTGTTGTTGTTTTCGCTATTTGGGGACTTGCTTGCACTTCCCGCAGCCCCGCATCTTTCGCTACAGCAGAAGAGTTAATGCAGCTGCTCTCTCTGAAGGGGGGCCGCCACACTCTCTCTCTCTCTTTTGAGGTTGACCTGCGCATGCGTTGCATTGATTGTTTGTGTAATGTAAAAGCGCTGTAAGCCGCCGTCTCCCTTCTTCTTAATCGCCGCCCCCTTCTTGCAACCCGGCGATCCTTACTTTTTTGATTTTACATCTCTTCCTTAAATTTCAAGGCTCTCCTCTAGGTTTTACCCTCTTTTTTTGTTGGTGATTTGGTTGGCCAACCTCAACATTCATCACTCCAAAAAGTTTAAATGACAAAACTAAAATAAAAGACAAAAAAAGAGAGGAAAAAGAAATGAAAACAAAGCAAATGCAAAACAGCTTGCAAGGCGTCGCTGCCGGCGCCGCTGTCGACGTTAACGCCGCTGTCGCTGGTTTCCATTTTGCCTGCAGCGTATTTTGTAAATTACATTTCCGGCAATAAATTTGCATACCTCTGGCATCTTCTAAATTGCTATCGTTTGTTAAAAGCGCCACCCGAATTTTCACTCAGTCAACCCCCTTTTTTTGGACGACCAAAGGCAGGGGGGCGAGTGCGAAGGCGGTGTAGGGGTGCACCTTGCCACCCCCGCACAACAAACATTCCTTGGAAAATTCCTAACCTGAGCCGCACCTTCTATTCATTGCGGAAAACGCCAAGGGATGAGTATACACACAGAGCGTAAAAATTGATACAATAATCGACTTAAATTTATTAATTTAATTTCTTAAACATTTTAACTATCCCAAATTAATTGTTTTGCTTTTAAATTTGCGAAATAATAGTAAATGTTTAAAGTTATAAATATGTAGTTATTAAAAATTATTACTCAATAAATAAATATTTTCTTACAAAAAATAGCTTTAACTTTTTTTGGAATACTTTAAATCTGAGAAAACTTATTTTAAAGTAGATCATTCCCTACTTTTGGGTGCTAAGATTAATGGTTTCCTGTTTATAGCTCTTTCTTTGAGTATCTTCGAAGTCTTATTAAACCAATATTTATAAATTCGAAATATATTTTCCTCTGTGCACATGTAATTGTACAAATGAATAGAAAATAAAGTAAGCAGGGTGAAAAGGAAGGAAAGAGGGTGGCAAATTGGGGTATGGGGTGCAGAACAAGGTCTCCAGGGGTTGACTCCTTATGGCTGCTCTTCCCCCCCTTTGTTCTGCCAAATTCAATATTGATTGTCTTGCAATTAGAAAAGTTCTCGTAGCCGTGTCTCAGCGACTTCGACTTTCACTGCTTTGGAAATTGCAGCAGGATAACAAGAATGAGCCGCCTGAGAACTTTTGTAGCAAAACTACCCCGGCTACCGAAAGTCTGGCATTGGCTCTGACTCTGACTCTGGCCCTGGCTCTGGCTCTGGATTTTTCCCAACAACAGGTTGTTGCATTTCGAATACGTGACGACCCCAAATAGTTGGAGTTGCTGCCTCCTGCTGCTGGTGTTGCTGCTTTGAACTTGCATTACACGTATCCTGGCACTGGCACAGCATGGCGAGAGAGGGAGGGGAGCAGGATCCAGAGGGTATTCGGATTCCAGCGCTTATATAGGTCGACAAACTTTTGCGGCACGCTCTCCTGGTTGTTGCTCTTGTTGCTCTGCCGCTGCATAAAAATTCAAATTTCGCGTCTGGCCAAAGCCAAAGCCAAAGCAACAATGAGCCAAATGCAGCTAGCTGTAGTCGACTTGCCCAATATCCAGGAATAGATATGGTATTTTCAAATTAACGATAAATATGTTATCCAACATTACAGAGTATGGTAAATTTTTGAATAATTTTTAAGAAGAATTCTTGTTAGACTAAAAGGAATAGATTTTAAGCCATTTCTCAAAAATATTTGCCATTAATAACTGCTGATATATTTATTTGTTGTTCTATTTCTCATATTTATGTTTAAAAATCTACTACAAAGTCATCCTACTAAACCATAACAAATAATATTTTATAACCATTGCTATATAACCCAAAGGGACATAGCATTTTCCCTGCGAGTGCCGGACAACCCTTTGCTGCTGCCTTGCACATCCCTTTTCGACGCACTGGCCACCGACGAGACTGCCCCGTGGTGTGACTGAAAATAAAAGTGCAAATGTCCTCGCCAGCCGGGAAATTGGACAAGGTTTTAGCGCGCGGGACACAGACCCAGCGACGCCGGCAAAGAGCACTCGCAGTACGCCAGTTCCAGGTCATGCAGTCAGGGAGTCAGGCATCCGCACAGCCAAAGAGCCGGTTGCATTTCCAGAGCAGCGCAACATAAAAAAGCAAAGGCAAAAAAAAAAATAAACGCGTTGGCCCAAAAAACGTTTCTCTTTCGATGGCCGGAACTTCTTTTTTATGGCCTGCACCACGCGGCGTATGAGTGATGCTCTCTGCCTCCGCGTATATATATATATGTGTGTGTGTGTCTGTGTGAATGAATCTGTGGCACTGCACGCGTTGCATGCGAGTCTGTCGGTTCATTCATCGCTGGCCAGGCGAAATCAATCGGCAGGTGCTTTGTTTTGTGATTTCGCGGCCTTTCCACATTCCACGCCTACTCTAACCGCGCTTTTCCCCGCCCCCTTCGGTGAATTTTTGTTTGCTGATAGTTTTGACCTGGTTTCAACCCACGAGTTTGGTTGTTTTCATACCCCTTACTCGTACTTTATAGGGGGTATACCTTTACGCTATATTTCGTAAGGCAAATCAGAACAATTCTCAAGAAAATTAGTTATCATTGCATACTTTTAGGCTGCTTTTGAATTGTTTTTAAACATCCAGCGAGATGATAATTAACCAGCATCATATTGTAAATATTAATTAACAGTAGGAATTAATAACTATCAGGTATATCATAGTCGGGGCGTTGCCTACGTGTTTTTGTGGCTATGCCGATTGCATGCGTAATTGATGGCCGGCCGAACAGCTGACATTTGTTTATGCCCGTCCGGCCGAAAGCAAACCAAATAAAAAGCGAAAAAATAAAACGAAATATGGAAAATAGGGGGAACACGGGGAAAAAGGGAGCGTCAAGCGCTTGGCGGGCGTCATGGCAACGCAGAGTACATGTGGCCAGGACACCTGGCGTGGCTGTGCCACCGCATTGCCGCACCGCCCACATGCATTCATTCATAACAATTTTGCCGCTGTCGCTTTTTTTATGTACAACTTTCAAGTTCATAATGTCAACCTTCGTACAAACACATACACACACACCACACACACACAGACAGACAGGGACAACGCACAGGGGAAAACACGCCCGGGAAAAGCGGCTAACACAGACAGCGGAAAACGTTTAGCTGACGGAGTTTGAGGTCCCAGAGTCCCAGACACGGGATCCCCGAGATTTCTTTGTGCCAAGGAGGGTTTCAGGGTTTCCCTTTTTTCCCCCCAGCTCCTTTCTCGCGCTGCGAGTCCTTTTTACTTTCGCACGCGCTGCCATGACGTTGCATCCACATCCTGGGCCCGTCTCCACTTTTCCTCTGATGAGAAACTTTATTATTTTTCTTTTCTGTTTTTTTTCGTTGTATTTTTCCCCCTCATTTGTGTGTTGCAACAATTGTGCTCCTGACTCTGCCCTGGATTTCGCCACTTTTCCTCGCTGTTTTCCCTTTGTTATGCAATTCCTTTTGGCGGGGCGACAAAATGGAAAACTTCTTGTCTACAACGGAAGCTGCCACTTAAAGACAAAAGTGACTAAGTTTTTGATACTTTTGTTGACTTTTTACTAATTTTTTCTTGCTGCTATTGCGTTTTTTTTTCTTATTTATTTTTCCCCTTTTTTGTGGTCTAATTTAAAAGTTTTGTCTGCTTTTAAGGCTGCTATTGTGTCTGTTAAGTGCTCTAAGAAGTTGGTATTTAAATGTATTCTCTTTATACATTTAATTTATATTTTTAGGAATTTATTTACTTGAAACCCTGTAAAAAATTCACTATTTATATAATTATTTACTTGATGAATTTCAATTTATAAAACCTTTTATAATTGTTTGTCTAAATTCCTCAAGCTTGGGATATAAGCTTCCTCTGACTTCTTTTAAGATTTTTTTTTGTGTTTTTAGGATCTTTAATTTTCCCCTCGAATTGTATACTTTTCTTTTTGTGAAAAGACTTGCAAAGGTAATTAAACCACGCTGATTAACAAATTGCAGTCGTTGAGGTTCATTGACATGGCCGCCCCGCTAAAAATAGAAATCAAAACAAGGCAACTTTTCGACGCGAATGAAAAGCGTTTCCTGGGAGACGCGCCCAGAAGGAAAAGCGCACGGGCGAAAAAAAATAGTAAAAAGGAGCAGCGAGGAAAATAACGAGGAAAACCCCGTGGAAGGCGAAAAAATCGATATGCCTCAGACATAGACAGCAGCAGCAGCAGCCGCGTTGAAAGTTGGGGGTTGGAGTTCGCAACCAAGGGTAGCAAAATGTTGTGCAAACTCACGCGGTAGACACACACATACAAGCACACCCATACAGATACTCCAAGCACACACACACACGGAGAAGCTCGTCATGTCATCGTCCCTTTTTGGCACTTACTTTCATCGGCATTTGCGCTTTGGCTTCCTCTTTTCGGCGTTACTTCCGCTTTCGGTTCTCTTCCGCTTTCCTTTTGGCTGAAATTTCCTTTGAGTTTGCGCTCAATTTTCGCTACTTTTGCGCTTCTTACACTGGGCAAAATACTTAGCGGTTGGAGTTGTGACTTAAAATTGTATTTTTCTTTTAGCAGCAAAGCCTTTCATTAAAGAATTCTATATTTAGCAATTATTACTTTATATATAGTTCGATAAGGACATTAAGCTTTATTTAATAAAATTATGAATTCTTTCAAAGTACTATTATATTATTATATTATATTTATTTCAATAAGAACATTAGGCTTTTAATTTATGTATTTTATTTTATTTATTAAAATTCATGATTTTTTCAAAGTGCTCGCTGATTTTGCGCCTTTGTCTCTTGTACTTCCGCTCTTGCCAATTTTTTGCCCATTGATTTTCGTAGTAATTATTTTCGGGGGGGGTTTGGGCTTTCAGGGGGATCTCTAAGTATGTGTGTGTGAGAGCCTTGTTTTTGGGTTTTTGTTTTTATCTGGGGGTCCCTTTTATTGCGCCTCAGTTCCTTCCTCTGCCTGTGCTCTCACCTCTTCCTCTTCCGGCATTTCCCCCGCACATTCCTGCGGCTTAAATTGCTCTTATTGTTAGGTCCTGTTTTTTTTTTTTTGATCCTTTGGGGGTGGATTTCTCCACATTTGTACTTCCTTCACCGCCGCCACTGCCGACATGGCGTATACGTTATTTTATTACATCAAATGTTTTACTGGCACTTCTGCCAGCGCTCTTTTTCTCGGCTCGCGCTCTCACTTCTTGCCTGCTCTCTTTTCCTCTCTCTCTCTCTCTCTCTCTGTTGGGCTTTCCTCAGCTCGCCTTTCGCTCTCGCAGTTGATGTCGCTGCCGCCGTTGACGTTGGCGTCGCAACGCTGCTGCCTCTGCCGGCGCCGATGTCCTGTCTGCTTCTTCTTCCTGTTCTTAATTGAAATTTGCGGCTTGCATCAATATTTGCTTTTTCCTTGTGTTTTCCACGTTATTAAAAACCTTGTGCAAGTTTTCTTTTTTTTTTCCTTGTTTCCTCTGTTGTTGCTGTCTTTGTTTTGCCGTACAATATTATATTGCAAGGATGGGAAAATATATATGCGAAAAAGAGGTCCTTTTCCTTGCCCCTTGGAATATCTCCCCTCGTTCGCTTTGCGGCTTTGCCGATGTTCTCACTAATTTGTTTCGCTTGCGAAGGAAACTGTTTTATGCATTGGATATATCTCATTAAAGATTTTAGGATTTTGGTGGGAAATTGATTAAGAAATTTGAGTTTTCTATTTGAAAGGATTTAAGTCTGAGGATTTTGTATTTAACAGGATAGGTATGTTATTTAAATATAGGGGAAGAATATTTATGCATAGGAAATGTCTTTTCTTTATGGTTTAGTTAAATCACAAAAATTGTTAGAGATTTACTCATATCAGAAATAGTATTCATTACAAATAAAATGTCCAACGTATTCGGTTTCATATCACCAAATCCCTATTGAAATTCCTTTCAAAATACCCAAGTCAATTATTGAAAATATTTCATGCATCCATTCCGAATATAATATGCATTTGGGGCCTTAACTAATACCGAAATGAGCCCAATCAAAGCCCTTGGCTTCATCGTACATCACGTTCAAATTGGATATGTTTTCACACATCACTGGAGGAGAGTCGCTGTGTGCTGGTGGTGCTAGTGCAGGGGTAAATATATACGGTGCTGTCTGAAATTATGCCTAATTGAAAATGCATTTTAAAGCAGTTGCCGGGCGAGTGCATCGCCTCCTCATTCGGGGGCACTCCGACAATGCCACGGCCAACGGAACTTCAGCTTCAGCTTCCTTCTGCAATAATTGCCATTCGCCAGGACCACGCCAGCTACCCACTCTCCGTCGTCTCCTGTAGCCTCCGGTGCCGCCCTGACTCCCCCGTTCGCCTGTCTGGCGCTCGAGAGGAGCCGAAGGCTGAAAGCTGCAGGCTGAAGGCTGCCTCTGAAGGCCGACTTCTGCACACTCCAACTTGGCTTCACACAGGGAAAAATAAAGGGAACTTGGTTTGAAATTTAACGAGTAGTTTTAAGAAACTCGAATATCGCTGGCACACAAGGGAAAATATTGAAAACTTGTCAAGCACTTTAATAATTTTAAGAAAATTGAAAATTATATCCTTGGCCCACACAGGAATCAAGTGTTAAATGCCTACCCCATAAATAATATTTACAATATATCAGCATCACCAGACGAGTTGATTTAGCTCACACAAATAATAGAAAACCCACTTTAAAGACGCAATGAAAATTATGGAAAACTCTCCTAAGCTTTTCCTAAGTGCAGCCTTCAGCTTTTGGCATCAGCTCTGGCATACGGCTGCTGCTGCATTCTGCATGGGGGAATTTGCAACTGAAATGCATTAATCAATCATTCATTAAATCAATCAATCAATTTATGTATACCTCGCGGTTTTTTTTTTATGTTATTTTTCCCGTTCTCTTTGTCCTTTGGCCGCCGTTTTGTTGTTTAGCTTGAGAGCGTTTTGCCAGTTTTTGATTGATTGCCATTAATAACTCATTTTTTCCTCGTGGCTTAGCTTTGTTTTCCCCTATGCTTCTTTGTCTTTTACTTCTGCTTTTTGAAAATTTATTTGTTTTGCTGGAGCTGAGTTGGTTTTGATGAGTCTGTGTGCTGTGCTTGGCTGATGGAAAACTATGGAGTTTGTTTGGCATTCGTAATTGGACAGGGACCTTGGGGATGTGAGTCGAAGTCGAGGCAAAGTCCTATACTATTTTCTTTTCATTTGAAATAGTTCTTTAAGCTGAAAGTTACTTTTACAGAATATTTAAAAAATAACAAAGCTTTTTTTGGTTGAATTTTCCGAATTTTCTTCTTTACAAAAGAGTAAATTAACCAATATTCTCTGTCTCTTATTACCAATAAATTACTTATTGCTTATTACTTATGGCCATAACAACACTGCACATTTTCTGTACATTATATTTATGTTACATATATATATATATATAAGGATATATATGCATAGCAATTTGCAACACTGTTCGATGGTTCAGAAATCGGTAAATGCATTTTGCTACTTATTTGCATATTTGAGTGAACATTTTCTCTCTTACTGCTACCATCTCCCTCTCTCTGCCGCCTGATTGTGCTCTGTATGCTCTCCAGTGTTAAGGATGCGCAGAATATCCTGCGGCAACTTGGCACAAAAGGAGGTGGCTGGGTGAGAAGGAGTAGTGGCCAGGATTGCATGTAATAAAATTCATTGCAAATTGCATGCAACATGTGAAAGAAGTTGATTTCTTTAAAGGTTTATAATGAGAAACATATATCTCCAATTTAAAGGACATCTCAATTGAGTCAGAATCAATTTGGTGGATAATATAAAACCCTTTATATAAGTAGATTTTTATTAAATAAACTAAAAAACATTTTATAAGTTAATAAAGAAGTACCTTCAAATTAAAGGAATTGTCTAAATAAAACCATGTTTTTAAGAAGATTTTAGATACTTAAACTAAGGAACTACTACATACATATATGATTCCCTAATGCAATTAAATTTATTATATTCTTTTCAAGGTCCCTAAAAATAAATTCTATTTATTCCAAAATGTGAAACAAATTATATTAATTTTCTCCTATTAATTTTATGGATTTACGAGTGCGTTCAATTAGCCAGAAGTACGAACTACTTGGCAATTATCCAGCATTTACTTACGCCTCTCCTGAAATTGTTCAATTCGCATTTCGGAAAACGCAATGGAAACTCACCTGGAATGAGAAGAAGCAATTAAGATAATGATTAGTCAAATGTAAGATATGCGAAGGCAGATGAAACTAATTTCGAACCGAGGGGGAAATCGATGTCGGAGGGGGAAAACAGCTCGCTGGAGCGACAGGTAGTTTAATTTATGTGAATGCCCGATGTGCCACCCCACTCCACCACCCCACCCACTCCTTTTTCATCTCCTTATATATATATTTTTTTTTCCTTGTGCATTTTCGCTTTTTGTTTCGCCCGCGCGCGTTGCCTGTTCCCTGCCATTATGCTGCGTCGTTTTAATGGCCAGAAAAAAAACACAGCAAATAAAAAATAAAAGGAAAAAATAAAAGAAAAAACGAGCAAGTCACGAGCTTCAA
>VNJT01016766.1:0-20211 GCA_008042655.1 Drosophila burlai | reverse complement strand
TTTTTTGCATTAATAACATGCAGCATGCAGTCTGTAGATAACATATGTTGCTTGATAACAGAGCTTAAACCAAATTTCGCCAATTGTTTATTGAACGGATTTAGGGCAATATGTTGCGCATGTGAGGGCTTCATTCACAAAACCCCAGTTTTATTAATACACAGATAGAAAAATTAATCCCAAATGGGCACGATTTCGGCCCAAGACCGGATTTTCTTAATCTAAGTATGAACGTACTTAATATTTTTGTCATTTAATCCCGAAACGGGATTAATTCAAGCATTTTTAGGCTTATTTTGCCATTTTAGTCCCAAAACGGGATCGATTTAACCATTTAACCCCGAATTGTACTTAAAAATTTTAAGATTAAGATAGGATAGGGTTGATTTCAAGAATCTTTTCTATCTGTGTACAAACAAAAACAAACTATAGTACTATAGAAATATGTGTTCTAAAGGTACAGTGATGAACAAAATGGATTGATTATTTATGCAAATGGATCCATAGAATCTAAAAAGAAATTTGAAGATGAAAAATTGGAAGAGAAAAGCTTACTTTCTATTTTATATTTACAAAATATTTAATTTATAATGTCAAATGCTCATAGGAATGAAAATAAAATTCCATTATCAATATTGTAATTATCAGCCCACTTCGAGCATAACAAAGTTTCTTATTTTGTTGGTCTTTATATGTTATTTATTTCTATTAGCCTTCTCGAATGTATAAGATAAAAAAAGACCCTAATTAAAACCTGGTTTAAAGAGTATAAAGGCTTTAAAAAATAAAATAAAATAAAAATTGTATTATTGCCTTGTATAAATTAGCAATCATATTTACTTTGAAATTGTTTCCAGCACATACTACAGTCCATTTAAATTCATAAATTCATTTATTTCTGGTGGCGTAAAACTGGAAACTGATAAAATCATCCAAAGTGGGCGTGACAAGTGGGGGCGGGCTGTCAGTCGTGCGTCGTGTCGTCAAATGGGCTGTCAATATCAAAATAAATAAAAGCAAGCGAGAGCAAAGCGTGAGCGTGAACGGATGTCTGACATTGAATTTGTTATTACTTATGATGATGCTACTGGGAGGGAGGCAGGCAGGGAGGGCGAGTGAATACTTGGCAATGCCAATATTGATTTTGGCAGCTCCCCGTGATTATCCCGGGACAGATGCAAATATCAGGAAGAGCGCGTATGTGTCGGGCACACGGCAAACAGATAAAGCGGGCAATAAATCTCCGGCGACATTAAAGCGACGCATAAACCGGGAGCCAAGAGTGTCAGCGCCGTAAAAGCTGGCTCAAAGCAATCCGAGTGCTTAAATCGAGCCCAGAGCCAATTAAAGCCGAAGGAGGCCCCCGAAATAGGAGAGAATTCCATGGAAAATTGATGATAAAAAATGCCCTGTTCCACCTGCAACAATAAGGGAGCACACACGCGTGGGTGTGTGTAAGGAGGGTGCTGCATATTTTATAATTAACCAGCCAGCAGCACTTTGTTGTCCGCTGTCACCGAAAAGCGAATGAAAGGGAAACTTAGGGCATAAGGCCAGGGCTAAAGTCCATTTCATGCAATATTTACTACGAGCGCCACTGCGGCGAAGGCGACAACGCTGCGTATGCTTTTTATTTTTTTGTAAGCAGATGCTTTGGCTTATTCTGCTGCACAAAAAAAAAGGGAATCTGATTGATGGTACTTCCGGCTTCCCAGGGCTAAGAAGAATGTAATACAAATACAAAATTATTATGAAATGGTATTTCTTCGTTTTTTCTGGGGGAAATTGTGCGACGGCGGGGCTTAGAGTGGCCTAAGCCCGCAAAGCTTAATTGCAGCAATCTTCCCTAAGACCCATAAAGTGTGTGCAAGTCTTGAAAGGATATTAAGTTTATATAAATTAAGCAGAATATTTAGCTCAGAATTAAGTGCATAAAAATAACCTTAAATGCACTAGAAATATGTCAAGAAAGAGGCACAAAGGTAAAGGCTTTACAGTAATATATTTTCAACTTTTGTCAACATATAGTAATTATTAATCTATTATAAATACAATTTCTTAGCCTTTGTATTTAATAAATTGAAAACTTATTTCTTCTGTCATTAAGCTATTTTTCTATAGCTTCATCTTTTAATGCCCCAGAACTACTTAAAGAAAAAGAAGCACAGCTTTAGTTCCTAAAAGTGTTTAAATTAAAAAAAAAACATATTTCTGAACCCTTTTATCAACATATAGTTGTTATTGAATAAATATAATGTATTAATATTAATAATTTTATATTAACTGTTGTCAGCAAATTGTAATGTTAAATTAAATAATATTAAACTTGTTTTTCGTATTTTATGAGTGTCTTATAAAATGCTTCTGTATGAAAATTATTTTAAGGTGGCTTGAAAAGTGAGTTATTATAAATCAATTATAAAATTCGTGACTCTTTTATTTTCCTCTCCCCAAGTTCTTTGCTATTTTTAACACTCAAATTTACTTCTAAGGCGAACTTATGACTTTAATTGAGGTCCTGAAACGGGTAGCGGCCAAAGTTAAATTGACAGGCGTCTGTACCAAGCCGCTGGGAAATCCATTTTGACACATCAGGCAAGCGTTCAGAACCCCAAAAAGAGGTGGCAAAACTTGCCATAAATTCCCGGTCATGTGTTCCAGAGCTAATCCCACCCAGAACCAGAACCAGAGAACCCAGAACGATGTGTGAAACCCGGCGGAATGCTAATGAACGGAAACAACAGGGCAGATGGCCGCCAAGCTGATTAGCAGCAGGTAAATAAGTCTCGTTACCACTCACCTGGCGAGATGTGTGCCCAGGAGCTCAATGTCAATGTCAATTGCGAACAATTTCACTTGCACTCACTTTCAGTATTGCGTATACGCAACGCGGGACACTTTATATTCGCAGTTCGTAAAGGGTTTAACGCACTCCGCTCGAATTTAATTGATTTGAATGGAATTTTTATTTCGGTTTTATGCACGTTTTTATGAGTTTACAAGTCCCATTACGGTCAGCGCCAACGAGGTGCGATGACTGCTTAGAAATGTATCTGTGAAACGCAAACGACGACCACCTGCGTTGCTACTCGCTCGAGCACAGAAAGCGAACTGAGGTTGCCGTCGGACGGGACTTCAGTTCATCCAACCGGCCCACTGACTGACTGATCAGCCGAGGCCCCGGCACGAAGGCGTCTCTGACGGAGTCCTGGCAACATGTTGCCCCAGAGGCGACGCTCTGCGCAGGCACCGAATGGCGGCGACAACCAACTGTTTGATTTGGCGGGAAACTGGCCCAGCCTTGGCAACATGCTGCCGGCTTCAAGCATCAATATTATTATTATTTATATCACTATTAGCAGCAATGAGGAAGGGGGCACACACAGTAGGCCGACCGCAGAAATTAACAAATCGGAACGAAATTAAGCAGGCCGTTTATTCGCCAAGGTCCCGACGTCTTCGCCAGGAGGTCAGTTGTCATTAGCCAGCATTGCGAGCTGCGTCGTATTTAATTGGAATAATGTTGCAGGAGAGTATAGTTGGGAATTAGGAAGTATTTTTAAATATTCGTAAATATGATTATTGTTGAATATAATATTGAAGATTTTAAACATAATGAGAAATAACGGGGAGTCTCTCGGGGTTTTGCGCGATGTTCGTGGGATCTACTTAATGTGTTTGCATGTAAATATCGGTACTTAGATGGTACTTAGATCTTGGTTTGGAAGAGCGGATTGGAAAGCTCTGGAAGCCTGGAGGGAGTGGCAGTGGCAGAAATAAGGAGAGAGCGTCCGACAATTCGAGGTCAATAGCGGGACTGCCTCTAAAAATATGCGCACTCTGGGCAAATATAATATTAAATGAAATTATTTTATTGGGCTATTTCTTAGCCCGATAATCTGTAAGCTAGGTATCTATTTTATTTAGGTATATATTATAAAATAGATCTATATAAGATAAAATAGATACCTGAATCAAAGTTCCATGGAAAGCTCTAGCTCTAACTCATGGAGGGAGTTGGAGATAGAGCCTGCGGCAGCGCATGAAACGCGACGTTTTGAGGCATCAAACTGCTTCTTGAAAATATGCGCCCTCTTGGCTCGAACAAATACATTTAAATATATTTCCTTTCAAATAAGGAAATCAAAACCCAGCTGGGAATTTTTTCAATAAATTCGATTTATTTATCAACTACGAAGCTTTAACAAATTTAACAAGTTTTACAAGCGAACAAACAGCGCAATGTGCATGTGCCCAGGGTGTGACACGTGGGTGCAAGTGTGAATTTGGGGGCGGGCTAAGTGGGAGTGGGACTGGGACTGGGGGGATGTGCATCCAATGGAGATTAGACTATGACGAACTCCGGCCCCTGGCAAGGCTTCACTTCAGCTTCTTGAGGAAGAAGCGGTTGGGAGGACCGTAGTTTGTGGCGGGCACATGGGCGGGAGCCAGCCTCTGCTCGGGCTGCTGCTCCTCCACGATGATGGGAGCCATCGAGGGCTCCTCAATGGCCAGAGCAGAGGGAGCGGTGGCAGGGGGCAGGTACTGATTGGCAGGAGCGGCGGGCAGGGTGGTCTGCACCTCCTCGCCGGTGTAGGCAGCGGCCGTGGGAGGACCATAAATGGCGGCGGGCACTGGCACGGCTGCGGGCTGCTCTACTTCCGGCTCCGGAGCCAGAGTGGTGGGTGGCAGGACATCAGCGACCTCGGCGAGGGGAGCAAAGTCCTCGGCTGTGGCCTGGCGGGGCTCCATCTCGGCAGGGGGCGGGCCGTAGACGGGGGCCTCCTCCTTCTTGGTCTTGTACTTGATGAAGTACACCTCGGGCTTTGAGGGCTTGGTGGGCGGAGGCGTGGGGATAACAATGTCCTGCTCCTGCTCCGGCTTCTTGTGCAGCACGTAGATCAGGGTCTTCTCCTCGTTCTGAGGTGGCGGCGGCACCACTGGCGGACGGATCGCAGGGGCGGACGGGGCCTTGATGAAGACGATCTTGTAGTGCTTCTGCTTGGGTCCCTGCTGGTGGTGGACGCGCGTCTGGATGGCGTCCTCCTCCTCGAAGTCCTTGGGCGGCACATGGACGTAGATGTGCTTGTGCACCTTGGTCTCCTGGGGAGCGTTATTATAGCCACTGGCGTGCTGCACTCCAGACAGGCGGTGGGCCATGTTGTAGCTGTCGTCGTAGGGATTCAGGGGCTCTGCGGAGGCGGGGGCAGTGGGAGCCACGGGCTCGATGGCGTCCAGATGCATCTGGGGCGGCAGGTAGGTCTGCTGGGGAGCCGCGAAGTTGGCGAACGACTGCTCCTGGGGCAGCGATTGGTATATTTGCGGGGCCTGGGGATGAACTGATTACCGAAAGGGGTTAAACGGGGCTTTGAAAAGTGTTAAGTACATTTTTTTAATTGTAATTTTAATTTTAAGTAACATAAAATAGATCTTTTTAGGTTTGGAATACATTTTACTAAAGAATAAAGAAAATAAACCATTTTAAATTCCCATTATATTATTTATTTTTCAACAGCAATAAGTACTGATTAAAAATGTTCTCAATTTAAAAACAAGAATTAGTATTTACCAAAGAAAAGGTTAGGTCAAGAAATCATGTTTCTAAAAACTATATTTAATTTGATTTCCACTTTAGCTCATACCTATGTACTTTTAGGACCCAAAAACAGTTTATAAAAATAATCTAAGGGCTGCCCTGTACATGGATCACTCACCATTTAGTGGCAAAGCCCGCTGGCTCTGCTGCTGCGGTAATCCGTGGTAGGCGTAGGGCGATGGAGGCTCCGGACGGGCCAGAGAAGTGGCCACCAGCGAGGCGACGTACACGGCGAACAGGGAGGAGACACGCATGATGACGTATCCTTTTTGGCGACTAAAACCCGTAATCCTTTTGGCTCGAGGTGCAGGAGGCGGTGAAGCTTCGGTGGAGAAGCTCGACTGTGGACTGATGCCGAGTTGGACGCTGCGATGCCAATTTATATGATTCGATGTCCGACGACGGCGCTGAGTGCTCGAAATCTCATTACAAAAGGTAAACGAAAAAGTGGATTTAATTAAGCATCAAAAGAGGCGCGAGAGCAGAGAGCTTGGCCAACTGAACTTGGCCAAAAAGCGAGGCGGCAGCGGCCGAGATGCGGAGAGACACGTGTCTTCCGATGTGCACAAGCGAGAAATTAAAGCAAAAACCCGGCTGCGAATTTATTGCTTTAAGCGCTAAGCGAGCCTGCCCACTGCCCACCGGGGGGGCTAAATGGAAATCCACCTACAAACGGTCCGAAAATCAACACCCTGCACAGGGAGAAATTGAAGCCAGGCTTGGGGATACTTCTGGCACTCTAATTTTATGTAGCAGACTATTCTTTGTGAGCACTTAAAGCCATAAAAAACGTATTATTTATATTCTTAATTTGCTATCTGTTTTAAATATAAATATAAAATATTTACCTTGGGCCTTGGGCTTTTATTTAAGTGTGCTGGGAAGGTCCCCATAGCGTTTTGTATAACAACACTCTCATGCAAGTATATCGTATCTTATGCTTTGTATCTCATGGCTCCTATCTCGCATCTGTAAGATGCAGCAGCCGGAGCAACCTTCGGCCGAGTGCGCCAAGTGTTATTTTCACAATTGGAGCGCACTTAAATCTCGGCCTGGAAATGGAAAGTGACCCACGATTACACACTCGAGCGAGTCCCATTGATGAACTTCATTCATGTGACGCCTCGAGGAACTTGTTTGAAACCAGTTTGGATCTTGGGTCAAGTGAATCCCCCAGCCATTCGTCCATCCGGCCGGCAAGATAATCCATTTTTTCACAGGATTAGTTTGGGGAGTAAATGAAACTAAATACATATATGAGAGTGTAAGTAATAATCGGCAACTCAGTTTCCTGTATAAGGAAAAATATTGCAAAGAAAGGGTATATCCAAGGAATTATTATTAGCATCTTTAGAGCGTGACTAGAATTGATCTGTGTAATATTTATATTATATATATTATATTTATATTTTAACGATTAACATCGCTGTTTTGTTTAACTTCTTCAGAAACATCCATTCACTTCAATGTTTTGTGTTGTTTTGATATTTTCAAGCATTTGGTTAATTTTCCTTGACATTGACCTCGTATCCCTTGTTCAAAAACTGAATGGAACCTATTCTTAGCCATAAATTCCTTGAAAACATAAACATAAAATAAACATAGCCGATGAAGTCCCAAAAATAACATCAAAGCGAAGGGCTTTTCAAGGCCATAACCACAATTTCCCCCAAACTGTCAACCGAAATGCGAACGCCGACGGCGAGCACTTTCAACACCTACAACCCACGACAAACAATTACGAAACAATCGTAACAAAATCCAAATCAAAATCAATTTTCAAATTGGAGCCAAACAAGACGAAATGAAAACAATAAGCAATAAGTAATAAAACAAAACAGCAGCTAACCAAATAAAGTGAATAGCGAGCGGCGTTTAATTGGATTTGGCTTGGGCATCCAGAGGCCCAGAGACCCAGAGACCCGGAGACCCACAGATCGGGAGTTCCGCCGAGTGGAGGCACTTGTCCACTTTGCTGTCCACACACAGAAATCCAAGAAATCACACAAAAAAACATCATCAACATCATTAATCGTAATTGCAGCCGACGCATCGGAGAAATGTCGAGTGCCCATGTAGGTACTCGTACTCGTCCACCGAAAACAGAGGCTGGGGGGCGTCTTATATACACTGGCAACAAGGTTGCCGTGGTGGCTTTACGTCACCGATCGAATCGAATCGATTGGAAATTGGTGCACTTGGCCACCGAAGAAGAAGCCCAAGAGTCATCCGACGATGACAGCGGCCAGGAGGGCGCGAGACGTCCCAAAAAAGAGAGCAGGGATGCAGGCTGACTATACAGAAAGCGTATTTGGTACAGGGAAATAATAATAAATATTTATCATATACTAACCACAAGCTATATCAAGGCTAACCGAGTTTTATGAATTCATTTTGAAGCTCAGTACGTAACAGTTTGCCTAAGAAAATAAATTAAATTACTTAAATAAACTCAAACAGTCTAAACATCTTTAAACTCTCTTTAAAAGTTACTTAAATAATATTTCTAGACTATATAAGATTTAAGATAATATATTTTTAATACATAATATAAATAATATAAATATATAATATATGTACAATAAGCTCTATGGTTTTCTTATTACCAGACACTCCTTTACATTAAAATCGCGTTGCAGCCCTGCCTAAGACAGAGAGAGTAAGAAAAACCAAAGGAGCTGCCGCGGATTGTGTCATCGAAAATTCGAAATTGGGTGAAAACCAGGTCAACAGTGCAGTAGCCCAGCCATCAGCATCGATGAGTTATTGATTCGCGCCAAAGATCCCCGCCGCCTCCGAAACTCCTCCACTCCTCTGGGCCAGCTTGGCATTGGCTTTGTCTTCGCTGCCCTTCGTCCATGTCTCGAATTGGGTTTTCCATTGGCGCAGCTTAAAAATAGACAGAGCCAGCGGCCGGGGGATGCGCCACTTGACTTGCCACTTGTTGCACTCAAGTGCCACGCACGCAGCTCCAGCAAACACAAAGGCTACAGGCCAAGAAAGAAGACCAACGCAAAAGGGGCAGAAGCTCTGGGGCTTTGACATTGAGATGTGAACCCACAAAAGTCGATTAGTTGGCCAATGGCAGTGGCAAAGGAGGCGTCGCATTCCATTCCAATCGCCGGAGAATGCGTAGGTCAAATGGCGCTAAAAACAGAGTGAGAGCTATAGCTGCCGAGATGAACCTTGTGGCCTAAGTGGACATAATGATATGGATGCCACTAGATGTTGTCGTATATAATTTTAAACTAATATAATTATACTTAAAGCCAAGGAGTATTCTCTTGCTATTTCTGAACTGGTACCTATTTTTATAAAAGTTAAATGTATAGCAAATAAGTGAATTGGTTAATAAATATGGGAGTTTTTAAACAACAAAGTGGCCAACGTTTATCTATCTCGCTCTTGCCCTGAGTAATTGGTTCAAGTCGCAGCTAATGTAAGTAAATCAAAATAAAGGAATTAAGTGTAAATATAAATATTCGAAAGCCACAAATAATAATAAAGCCGAACCTGAAAATTCACACTCAATTTTCTTTCACCTCAAAAAATGCCACAAGTGGAGCTCAGCTTTTTATCAATTTGACTTCCACATAATCACAATCATTCACTGAATTCCCAGAAATACCTGAACCGCCAAATTAAATAATTTACTTACACTCCAGTGTATTTTTGTACTTTTACCACACAAAATGTCGAACGAAAAAAGTAAATGAAAAAATGAAGCTAAAAAGATGCAAATCACGCTCCAAAACAAAAATAGCAAATATGTGTTATAGTTTTGACTGATTTTCAGCCCACGAGATGTGAATTATGACAAATGGCAGACGAATGTGTGCGGTGGCCGGCTGCCTGCCCCTTTTCCGCGGATTTAAGCCACGTTGACAAATCGTTCGGCTAAGTGACTTAATGGCCATGCCCGGAGGAGCATAATGATGATGATTACGGCGATCGGCGGCATCGATTATCTCGTTAATGAAAGACTACGGACAGGCACCGTTTTCAAGGTCGTTCGATTTTAGCACACCTACCGGAGGGGGACCCTTTATCATCGCCATCGCCTCCGCCTTTTCACAACCTGTGGCCAGTAATTAAAATTGGAGCCAGTGGAGTGCTCCGCTTTTTATTGTTTTCTTGGCATTTTCGTGGGCGGTTGCCGTGGCTAGGTTCCTATGGCAATGTTAATGAGGCTAATGCCTGGTCTTGGCCGGCAGAATAGGAAACAAATTGGATTTAAGGGCTGAGTTTGGGGTAACTTCCTTTATTTCCATATACAGCTAAGTGCTGTGGCTTACTCACCAAAGTAGGTGGTGCAAATAAATTTTAATTACAGGCCTTTAAGGGCCCGAGAAATTCCTTAGTGGTTTTAATTATGCGAGTTAATTTCGGGTTAAGTTTAATTATTATAAAAAGTAGGTACTTATAAAAGGTTCAGAAAAATATCTGAATATTTTAAATTTTAAGTAAGGATTTAAGGAATTAAGTTGCATTAAAGGATAGGCTCATAAACACTTGACATTAATTCTCTATAAACTCTTGTTATGTATATTATTTAATAATAATACAGAAATAGCTGAAAAAATAATATAATAACACTCCATAGTTTCCCCAAATTCTGATAAGATCTTCGCTCTATTAAACGATGTCCGAGTTGGGTAATTTTTCCTGCCACTCAGAGGTCAGAAACCAAAACCGAATACAAGCCCACTTCTGCGGGGAAACAATTGTCTTCGACATGTGGCCAAATATTGACATTGAATTATAATGCCCATTGAGACGGGTAACAATCGGAGGCCTATATATAGAGAGGCTCACACTGCACACTCAATACACACCGAGAAGTGGAGCGTAAGCGGGGGAAATAACAACATGGTTAGCGGCGAACAAAGGCGAACGAATGTCACTTACTCTGGGGGCTGGTCAAGGGTTAAGGGTTTTCTTTGGGATTTTCCAACAGCGGCAGCTGACAGCTGTCGGTCAGAGGTATCTTGGCAAATCGATTACCTCGACTGCTGCCGGGCATCTCGAAGATATAATTCATTGAATAAAGTGCCCGGCTAAATGCTCTGTGGGCCGCAATTTGTATCTGACGCTTTTGTTTATTTACGCTGTCATCTCCCATTGTTTGGCACTAGTTTGGGCCCCTCTCTGCCTCATT
The DNA here is from genome assembly GCA_008042655.1 of Drosophila burlai. Classification (NCBI taxonomy): domain Eukaryota; kingdom Metazoa; phylum Arthropoda; class Insecta; order Diptera; family Drosophilidae; genus Drosophila; species Drosophila burlai. The sequence goes on along the minus strand of VNJT01016766.1, from coordinate 9,457 downwards.
TGTTAGCCATTTGCAGTCACTAACAAATTCGCTTGTCAGGCCGCTGCCTTTGCTTGTCGATGGGGGCCGTCATCTCTGTTTGCCCCGGCTGGCAATTAAAAATGTATTTACCAGCGAGCGCACTCGGCCATTGTGGAGCACTTATCGCACGACTCTCGACCAGTTCCCATTCCCATTTCGCTTTTTTGAGGGCCTAAAGCCAGTCGAAGGACTCGCCCGTCCGCTAAATGGCCGTAACTAAGTTTCGAGTCATGTTTTTAAGCCCACTTGTCGTATACTCGATGCGCGATCATAGTCGCCCTCTGGCGCCATCTACATGTCAGTCCGATCGACGTCTTATCACTCTTCTTCTTCTGCCTCGAGCAAGTTCGGGCTTTGAAAGGAAAATCGTCAGAAGCAAAAAAATACAACGAATAAAAGAGCTTTAGGGAAGCCAAACAAAATTAAAGACAAACAAAGAGCACATGGAGTTTAGTGGGGTTTAGGGTTCAAACAGGGCAGTTACCTCTTACTTAGGGACGTTGATTAAATCATAATTTTAACTATGTATCGTTATTAAATAATTTATTAATTATAAACCAAGAAACTGTTTAGTATCTTCGTTAACAAGGCAACGTTTATTAAAATGTTACAATACAATTAAATACAATTAAAATTACAATATTCATAATTAAAGATTATAAATGGAATAAGAGGCGTAAGCACACACATATTAATTACAAATACCAAGAACAAATGTAAGATCGTAAAATACTCAAAAATATAATCCAATGGCGTTACGCCATTATTATTGTTTGATTTTCTGATAAATTAAAGCTTATACAAGGTAAGTGAAAACACAATTGTATAATAGGTATATATTACATTTTTGAAAAGACCTCAAAATGAGTATACCCTTCATACAGGGTACTAAAAAAATGAAAAGAGATAACGTTGAGACAAAAGCATTCGGCGGCTATCGACTGCAGCCAAGCACAGGCACTCACTTTTAGTAGCTCACGCGAAGATCGTCGGAGAGGTACAACCCACATCCCATATCCGAGAGCCAGCTGAGTACACGGAATACCACAGAGCAATGCAAACGCCAGGTGACAGTGATACCCAGGTAGGGCAAAAAATGGCTTATCTATGTGGGATTATAAATAGCACAAGTTTATCTTTTCTTCAAGCTTATTTTGGTGCAGCAGAATCTACGAACGCTGCCCGAAGAACTGGTCAAGAGCCATGCCGACCACGTGGAGCAAATGGACCTAAGTTACAACAACCTGAAGGATCTGTGCTGGCTGGCGGAGTTCGAGCAGCTGCGCCATTTGGTCCTGGACAGCAATAGAATGCACGAGGCTCATTTGAGGACCCTGACCAGGCCCATGCCGCAAGTGGAGGTCCTGATGTTGAACAAGAATGAGGTGGGAATAAGTAAAATAATATTTTTCTGAATTGAAATTGAAATTCCTTATCAAATACTCTTATTTGCGCTTCCAGTTCAGTGACCTTCCGAGCACAATGCGACTGATCAGGAGGCTCTTTCCCAATCTGCAGTATCTGAGCCTCCACGGCAACCCGATCTGTCCCGATGGCCTGGAGCTGCAGCCCTTCTCCAGTTACCTGCGCTACGACTACGAGTACTACAGGTGGGTCTTCGGGTCATTGCCTGTCGAATCTATACTCAGATCTGTATTTACTTCCAGTAACTACGTTGCACAGTCGCTGAGCAAACTGAAGTTTCTGGATCACGGGCTGGTGCAACGCACCTACCAATACGAGAGTTTTCCGCTCAAAAGCTATGCTGGCAGGCCACTAATCAAAACAACGAGTTTTTAATTTAATTCATTTAAATTAATTTGTAATTTGGTTGATGTTTCAAAATAATGTGTATTGTGACCACATTAAAAATATTTTTTATGTTAAATACATGATTTACTATCTAGAAGACTTACCCCCAGATAAAAGTCAGAAACATGCTACTATAAGAAACTTTATAATATAATGTACAAATAATTTCCCGGTTAAAAAAATATTTTTCGATAAAAATTTTTAATAAACTCGAAAATCTTGCCATATTTTCTCTAGATTTTAATTATACGTATTTTAGAAATTTGCTTTAATAATCTTTAACCAAATATAGCAAATAATGTAAAAGTCTTGGTTAGTTTAACAACAACAAAAAGACACCCTGTAAGAGTAAATATAATGCCCTAGCCAAGACATCAACCGTATAAGAGTCAAGGGACTGATACAGCAAAGCCAACAACCACACAGAAAAGCTGCATTTCAGCAAAATATAGAAAATATAATATAAAACGGATTCGATGATAAAGTCAATGAACAAAATGGAACTAACATACTTGAGACGCTCAGCCTTAAGCACTGGTTATTGCGGTACAAAAAATCATAAATACAAATTAATAATATGACCCAATAAAAAAGATTTTGAAAAAAAAAATATGCAAATCAGAAAAGTTACGTTTTTGAAAAAATACATAAATAAAAATATTTATGTTAAAAGATATTTTTGTAAAGCTTAATTAAATATTTAAATATAACATAAATATAAATATAACCTAACTTCGGTACGCCGAAGTTTGTATACCTTTGCAGTTTGCAATCAGATCATTAAACTTAAAAATCGAAACTAGAATATCAACTAAAAATTTACCATTTAAATAGATAAATGTAGCGCTACACTTATTTAGCTCACTTTTTCTTAGCTTTATAGTAGGCCTTGTCCCGACTTTTCACACTTTCACTTTACCAATTTCCCGCACTTTTGGCCACTGACGTTGGAAAACTCCATTATATTTGATTTTTTACGGCCGCCAAGATGAGACTATCTGCATTTTGCTCAAGTTGAAGAGCTTTTTAAAATCACCCATAACCTACCCCATTTAGCAATCAATGGACCACATTCCATTGATCGTAGGGTGCCCATAAAAATATTTATTTGTGCTACAGCCGGCCGGCGAAAAAGCTTAAATATTTCAGCGGTGAAGGAAGAAAAAAGAGTAAAGAACGCAGAGCAAAAACAAAACACTGATAGCCAGTTATCGGGGGCTATATAAGCAGCATCTGGCAGCATTTGCAGTTTTAGTTTCGCAGCGACTCCCAGGCAGGAGGTCTTTCAGTTCTTGATTAATTTCGATATACGAAGAGACATACACACAAACATGGCCGATCCCAACGCCAAGCCCAAGTACACAAAAGTAAGTTTATCTTGTTGTCAATTGCATTTTTAATTCTACAAGTGTTAACCTGCTTATACAGAGCAACACAGAGAATGTATTTACAATAAATTCAATGTATAAATTGTTGTGTATACAAAAAATATGAAATAATAATGGTTTAGCCATAAAATAATTCAAATTGATTATTATACCACATTTAAATGGTATTAATAGTGGTTTCTTTGATTAAATTACAATTTTTTGTTGTGTATTAAACTTGTTTGTGTCGCAATTTACAAATATTTGCGATTTTGTTCGCCTTTGCGACACACAAACTAATACAAACTTATTCAATTATTTATTCAAAAAAAAAACAGCTAGCTGTTGTTGATTCTCAACAAACAGGGTGTTCTTTTTTCGGTTTGTTATCAGCAGATGTTTGACGCGAAGTAAACACACAGATTCGCCCCACGTAAAGCCATAATAATTATGAGGTCGGTCTCCTAAGCTGATAAGGTACAAACTTCCAGAGGGGTCCTGATAGAGAAGAGACTTTGAGACCTACATGGGGAGAATATATGTATAGTTCAATGAGCTTTTTATTGCGAAATTAAGGCGAAAATCATTTACAAACCTTTTGCCTATACTTAACTGTCAGTTCAAATTTTACTCTATATAATATTCAAGAAAGTGTGTTTCTAAAGAAAGAAAAAATATACTTTAGCCATATTTCACATAATATTCTAAACTAAAATACAAAATAATGTTTTTAAAATAATTATTTACAAAATTAACTCTCTCAAACTGAATAAATGTACCTAACTTAATCCGTTTAACTGACTACTTAATATAGTAGTTGAGGTAGTAAAACCTCCGCGTTTATGACCCTTTATCGCTCAATGACCCATTAAAATTCGGAGTGACTTTACTTATTTGTCAAACGGTTCGTTTTGTTAATAAACTTGACAATTTTGTAATTCGTGCCTAGATTGTAAAACTACATTGTTTGCCTTGTCGCGTGTTGCCACCATATTGAAATGGTCAACGCAAACAAACTGGGCTAATAATAATAATGCTTAAATTACACAAATTACCAGATGGCTCTTGACGAGATCTAATCATCGCTTTTCAAATTGTAAATCGGGAGGATGTGCTAGGCTGTCATTTTAAAAATTACCTAATCGAGTTTTTACTTTCATTTGACAGCTCTTCATCAACAACGAGTTCGTTGATTCGGTGTCGGGCAAGACCTTTGCCACCTTCAATCCGGCCACGTCCAAGGAGATTATCAAGGTCTCCGAGGGAGATAAGGTGAGTAGAATCTACCAAGCCAAGGGTGGGATTTTTGTAACTTTCCAATTAAGAAGGAAAATATGTATAGAACTTTATAGGATTTTGAAACAGAATGAAAAGAATATGTATGAATTAAATTGAAAAAGGCCTAATTTTATATATGTTTTAATATATTATTTATAGAAATTAGTATGACTTAAAATATAAATGCATATAATAAAGTATACGTACTACAGTGCTTGGAGGATTCTAGAAAGATTCTGAAATTCTAGGATGGTCTTTATCTTTTTCCACAGTCATTAAGGTATAAGAAAGTAATCTCTAGTTATTATTCTATCCTATTTTTGCCTCATTAACATATTTTTCAAATAATATCCTTAGGCCGATGTGGATCTGGCTGTGATTGCGGCCAAGAAGGCCTTCCATCGCAACTCGGAGTGGCGCCAGCTGAGTCCTCTCCAGCGCACTGCCCTGATGAACAAGTAAGCTTATTCCTTCCACAAACCCACCTTCCTTTTCATCACATCTATCCCCGGGCAGACTCTGTGGCCTGATGGCTCGGGACAAGGACTTCCTGGCCAGCCTGGAGACCCAGGACAATGGCAAACCCTACGCCGAGGCCCTCTTCGATGTGACCTACTCGATGCTGACGCTGCAGTACTATGCCGGCTGGACCGACAAGTTCTTCGGCGACACTATTCCCGCTGGTGGCTTCACCTCCATGACGCGCAAGGAACCCGTGGGCGTGGTGGGTCAGATTATTCCCTGGAACTATCCCCTGCTCATGCTGGCCTGGAAGTGGGGACCCGCCTTGGCCACGGGCTGTGTGATCATCATGAAGCCCGCTGAGCAGACGCCGCTCACGGCACTTCACATGGCAGCTCTGGCCAAGGAGGCAGGATTCCCGGCAGGTGTTATCAATGTGATCAATGGCTTTGGACCCACGGCGGGAGCTGCTATCAGTGAGCATCCCGACATCGCTAAGGTGGCCTTTACTGGCTCAGTGGACATCGGCAGGATCGTCATGGAGGCGGCGGCCAAGTCGAACCTGAAGAGGGTGTCCCTGGAGCTGGGCGGCAAGAGTCCTGTGGTAGTCTTCGAGGATGCGGATAGTGAGTGGAAAACCTTTTCCCTTTAGTTCTCTTTCTGAAACCCAACATTTTCCCCCTCCAGTTGACTTCGCCGTGGACACCACCCACGAGGCTCTGTTCTCGAATCACGGCCAGAGCTGCTGTGCCGGCAGCCGCACCTACGTCCACGAGAAGATCTACGACCAGTTCGTGGCCAAGGCCGCCGCCAAGGCCAAGGAGCGCAAGGTGGGCAATCCCTTCGAGGCCAACGTGCAGCAAGGTCCCCAGATCGACCAGGAGATGCTTACCAAGGTGCTGGGCTACATCGAGAGTGGGCAGAAGGAGGGTGCCAAGCTGCAGGCCGGCGGCAAGAGGATCGGCAATGTAGGCTTCTTCGTGGAACCCACTGTCTTCTCGGATGTTAAGGACGATATGCGAATTGCCCAGGAGGAGGTGAGCTCTCCAGTTATTTATTATTTGTTATTTGATATTATATGGATATATCCCTCCCCAGATCTTTGGCCCTGTTCAGTCCATCTTCAAGTTTAGCTCTCTGGAGGAGATGATCGATCGGGCCAACAATGTGCAATATGGCCTGGCCGCCGGCGTTATAACCAACGACATCAACAAGGCCATGAAGTTCGCCAATAGCGTGGATGCCGGCTCCGTGTGGATCAACTGCTACGATGCCGTGCTGCCCTCCACGCCCTTCGGCGGCTACAAGCACTCCGGCATTGGACGGGAGCTGGGCAAGGACGGTCTGGACAATTACCTGGAGACCAAGACCATCACGATGAAACTGCTTTAAGGTGGGAGATCACGGATCGCAATTGTTTCGTATACACTACACTGTACTTTATTCGCAATGCTTTTTGGTTTTTGTCACTTTGTTAGACTATTGCATTTTTTTAATAAAACTCTTGGGTTCAATTTACCAGAGGTTATAGTCGAGGTACCGACTCAGAAATATGTCACTTGCTGAGAAAGGTGGGTTTGACGGCTTGGGAAATGGTATAAGGGAAGGGCTTTAAAACATAATCCCCAAAATAAGAGATCGTTTATGTATCTTAATATGATTTCTGCTAAAAATGCTGTAGGAATTGGACTGGCCAAGAATTTAAATATCTTTTGGTCCAAAAGGATGTTATATTTTTACATTAAATTATGCACTCCATGCCTTTATTCATTTATAAATGCACATAAGAACGAATGGTAATATTGCTTTTTCTAAAATCTACGGATATGTTTTAAATTTCGTTTTCTCATTAATGGTATCATATAAATACATAGCTAAATTTTAAATACAAGACCCAATATCCCAAGAAACTATGTAGTTTATACTCGGACCACGGTAAAATCATTTACTAATTCCTGAATAAACTCAACGGCAAGTGACATTTACATAGAATTAAAATAGTTTTCGAGGCACGAGTTCGCTAAGCTAAGACAGTGAAAAGTATCAATTGAATGTCGATTCATTATACACTAAAACCCATGCTAAACTCCGGGTTAGTTGAGATAGTACAGTATTTCTAAGAGTTCCTCTAAACTAGCGCTTGATATAAAAATAAACCTGAGATTGCACACACACTCCTAGTTAAGGAATTATGCCAAGTTCGTTGGCGGAACCTGGGACTGACTCTGCACCTCCAGGAGCGGCACCGCCAGATCGCTGATGTGCGACCTCGCACTCTGATAGTCGTCCTCGGATCTAGGGCGCACCTGCCTCTGTGGACTGCTCTGCTGCACTACCTCCGTGTAAACCGGTTGGATGGGCACCTCGATCTCCCCGTTCCTGCGCTGGTCGAACATATCATCGATATCCACCAGCTGGAAATCCACGGCAAAGACAAAGCGCAGCACCATGACTAGCAGAGCCACAATCCACAACACCATGCCCATTACATAGCTGGTCCTGAATAGATCCAGATAGGTATCATGGGACACCTGGTGATCGTGGACGATGGGACGGAGCAGGGCGATGGCATCGCCGCAACTGATGGCCGTCGGGTTGGTGAGATTCTCCCTTAGCTGGCCACATAATCGCTTGAGGTGTCCGTTGGTCAGGATTGTGTAAAGCACGCTGCCCAGGCTCATCACCGAGAAAATTACTATGGAGGGCACCACAATGCGCCAGGGTTTGGGCAGAACTCTGCAAGGATAACATTTAATGGGCTTCGATTTTATTTATGAGTTAATACTTACGAATTCTTCTTACTGCCCGTTTGAAAGATCAGACACATAGCTGTCCAGATAATGGCCACGACCTCTGATATGGGAGGAAATGCATAGACAAACTGGGCGGCAATGCTGCGACTCCAAAATGTCGCATGGGAATCCAGGGACACTACAAAAATAATTACTAGTATTCTATAAAATAAGGATTTAAGGATTATGTTCTTACTGGTGCCCAAAAACTGCCTATCTGCCTCGGCATTAAACACTATCTTTGGCGTTGGCGCATTCGTGGTAGTGGTGGTCACCTTTACCACTTCCTGCTCGGCTATCAGGCGCTCCAACGTGGGTCGATTCTTGCTCGACTCGTAAATATGGGAAATCTTAAAGGTTGGCTTGGTGGTTTCTTAAAAAATATATCTTCTATTAAATTATTATCCAACGACATATCCATAGGCTGCTCTTACGGCTCTCGCTCTGCAGCGATTCGGGAGTGACATCCTGCTCCTGCACGGAGTACTTTTGGCCGTAGGCATGTTGCGTGACGGCCATGAAGTCCCTATGGAGGATCTGCCTGCTGTGCTCATCCATCTGGTCGAAGTTGCGTTCCCGGAAGATGAGTTTGGCACTGACTATTCCCTCGTACAGGTCACCCGATATCATGTGCAGGGATACACTCCAAATAATGGAGAATATGGCTATGAAGACCATCAGGCACATGACGGTGTCTGGATTGAAAAAGGGAGGAGAAGTCAATTGGTTAATAATTATGTTTAATATATATTAAAACATAAAAAAAATATCTTATCCTCAGCTAAATAAATGTTAAAAATATATAAAAAAAAAGGGAGGGTCACGCAAGTGGGGGTCACGGTTGCCCTTAAATAAGATCACAAAGGGAGTCGAACAAATCCAGCTGATTGTTCTTTATTTCGCTCTCTTTTTATTTAGCGAAAGTAGTTTTCGCTCTCTTCGAAAGATATTTCCGCATACATAAACTTGCATCCAATCTCTCTCTCGCTCTTTTTTTTTCGAAATTTACCTGCAATGTTTAAGGGGGGTTTCTACCTTGTGTGGTCGAAAAAATGTGATTTTTCAAAAAAATTTTTCGTGGAATGTATTGAAGATAGACACTTCTAATTTTTTTCAGGTGTATATTATAGTTTATTGTTTAAGTAAAAAAAGTTTCAAATGGAAATATGCACAGGGGGGAGGGGCATTGAGCAATGGAACGCCTTTTTACGCTTACGGAAGTCCTGCTGCTGCCCCAAAGGATCTGAAACACAAAAATTAAATATATTCTTACTTTGTATACTTTTGCGCATGGCTGGTACCAGAATTGCGAAAAAAGAATGAAAATTGAAAAACATGCGATTTTAAATGAAAAACTCGATTTGTACGCACTTTTTTCGACATTAATTGTTATATAAAATGAAAAATATTCAATATTTTTTTAAGATTTTGGTACCAGCCATGGAGAAGCCTCTAATACACGATACTTTCAAACTTCGTGGCGATTGCTCAACTCGTCTGGCTTGAATCACTTCCGAGAGGTCAAAAAATGTCGTTTCGAGTAAAACGCGTTTGAAGTTTTGCTTCAGTACATGTTTTAAGGTGTAGGTGCTCCCTGTTTTAAGGTGTAGGTTCCGTTATTCTTAAGATAACCAATTGAAATTTTGGGAGCGGACTCTAGAAACATATATCAATCCAAAAATGCAAAAAAAAAAATTCGATTTTTTCGACCACACAAGGTAGAAA
>VNJT01016758.1:0-14926 GCA_008042655.1 Drosophila burlai | reverse complement strand
TTTTTTTTTTTGTCCTGCTTTCGGCAGGGGTACACATATTTATGTGTAGTACATATGTTTAGATTTGTTATTCATGCCATGTAACGGAGCCGGCTGAGCTCTCTATCTCTCACTTGTAAATGGCATTATGTGCTTTGTACATGAGCCGTCGCCTGCCGTTCCTCTGGATTACCCAACCGAGGGTCCTAAGCCCAAATGTCCCCTTATGTATGGTGTTGGTGTGGCGGCAGGAGCCGGAGCAGGAGCAGCGTGCTCATGGACACCGATTGTTGTGCTGGGCTCCTGAAGTGCCCAAATGCGGAGTGGGGCTGTCGAACTTTGAAGGCCAAAGCAAGCAAGACGATATTATTTACTTGAAATAACGAAGAGGTTACAACCTTATTGACTACCTTGGAGAACTCACACTGGCTTGCATTTGAATTGCTTAAGAAATGATTTAATAAATAAGGATAATATATGTCAAGAGCTTAATATTTATTTGAAATGTTTTTACACATTTAACTTAAGAGGAAGTATACGAATTGAAGCAATTAATAGATTAAGATATAAAATGTATGGATGACCATTTCATATCCCATAATTTTATAGCTTTGAATTTCTGAAATTTATTTATTTTAATGGAAATATTTACTTGAGAAAGTTGATACTCAGTTATTTATAGCTTACATAATATTTATTTAATTACCTAATTCAAAATATCCTAATTATATACTACCCCCTATGAATATCCCCTTATTAAACATTATACTCTTGTTGTCGTTTTCCTTTCAATTACAACCATTTGTAATGGCCAGGAAGTTTGCTTTATTTCCCGTGAATCCTACCAAATCCAACTCGGTGGTGGCCCAAATCATAGAAGCCCCAATGCCTCGGCTTTCACTTTCGTTGGCTTGCCGGTAACGCGGCTGGCTGGCAGCATCCAATAATAAAGCCATTTGGCTGCTAAACGTTCCGCTAAATGTTTGCCATAAACCGGCGCCGGCGTCATAAAACCCAGCTAGATACCGAACCCGACTGGAATAGTGAATTCTCAGAGGAAGAACGTGGCAGCTGGAGGGCATCGGGGAGAGGAGCAAGTTCAAAAACCCCACGACACGACAACTATCACCGGGCCAAGCCGGGCCGGGCCGGGCAAGAGTGTTGCAATCTGGGTTTATTGTACTTTAAGCGTGCAGAGTTGCCAGCTCTAATTGCGGCTCTGTGTGCGTGAGCCCCTCCGTATCTGTGTGAGAGTGCTTGAGTGTCCACCAGATACTCGTACTCGTACTCGTACCATGGTGGCGAGGCGGTGGCCCTCGATGGGCTGATGGGCTGATGAGCCCGTGTCCATGTCTATGAAAATGCATCGCAAACTATGTCCACAGCAGATCTAATTGTTTGTGTGGCGGCTTCTGCAGTATCTGTGTGACTTAGGAAGGTGCATGAGTGTGTGTGCGAGTGTGTGTGACTATATCTCGTTCATGTTTGCTATAATTTTTTGACGCTTGAGTTAAATTTCAAAGCATCAGCGTCTGCGTTCCAGCTCACAGCCCGCTCCGTCTCCATGCGTTATCAATTGGGTATGTGAAAGGTATATGAGGCTTGAGGAACACTTGCCAAGCCCCAAAATATTTCTCAGATTTATTTATATCAAATTATTGAATTTTGAAATAAAAAAGATTTAATGTTTATATCAATAAGAAGGAGTAAATATTTAAATAAATGTATTAAGGCCTGTGAAAATATCTAATGTTTCTCGGTATTCTTCTTTGAGTTTTCTTTCAAAAGTCAAAGATACATATGCACATCATTTATTTTAAAATGTTTTCTAATGAACTGTATTAATAATAATAATAAATAAGAATACAAATAATTGAATATTCTAGATCATAATCTAGATCTTTTATAGTAAACTTGGAGCCAGCCAAGGACTGGTTATTCCACTAACTAAAGCTAGTGTTTTTGCCTGGATCTTAACTTTTGTTGGCAAATATCCCTTTTATATATTAAGTTACTTCCTGTCTGAAAGATTTATTTGTTTTGACTTATATTAAATAAAATTTATTATTTTATATTTATTAAATCTATATTACAATGTACATATTATATTTTTTTTAATTCTCCTTTAATTTTCTTTAATTTCCTAAAAACCTGAGCACCGCACAGTCGAACCCTTTTTGCGATCATCCGTTGCTACTGCGATTGTTAATGAGGAAGGAAATCGCCCTAATTGGATGTCAACAAACATATTAAACGCGAGCCGCGAGCGTCTGTGATACGAGTATTTCATTGCATTCGCTTTCCCGGTACTCGGCAGTACTCGCCACACTCGAATTTCCCCCGCCGCAGTCATCCGGACTCCGGAGTTCCCCCATTCGAGCAGCGATTGTGTGGGCAGTCAGCCAGTTTCCGGAAACTTTTTCGCGATAAGTTAATTGTATCTGTCGTCTGCAGCCGGTGCCGCTGCTGCTGTAGCTGTTACTGTTGCGAATTGCGAGCTTGTGCTCGCCAAGCACAAGGTTTAATTGAGTGAAATTGAGACTGCAATCGCGGCTCAAGCCATAGGCAAAAGGCCACTTATTGATATATCCGGACTGGCAGCCACAAACAAGTTGCAGTCGAATGGCAGAGCGGCAAATCACATTTCCCTGCGAGTTCATTCAACCTCGCCCCAGTGAACTTAGCTGAGGTTATTTTTACTCCCAGGCAGCCGCACCTCTGGCTCCCTCCCCCTGGGCCGCCTCCTAGGCCATTCCAAGTAGTTGCAGCCGGAGCAACTGGTCTGGTCTCTGGTCTCTTGTTCGGGCCAAAAGAGCTGGCTGGTTGGTTGCTTGACTGCTGGCTAGATGACTGGAGACCAAAGCCTCCGGTCTCTCGCGAGGTACAGCAGATTTATAGTGCCCGCGGCTGATGCACTGAGGGAAAAGTTCAGGAAATATGATCAAAGTATAATCATTGCACATATTTTCTGTTGTATATTTCTTTGGAACCATTTTCTCTTAAAAAAAAGAACAAAACTAGACATTAAATGCAATTAAGACTCTTTTTCGTAAACAATTCCATAACTACTCTTTTCTGCAAAGCTAATTTATTATGTGATTGTTGTTGATCCTATCTGACACAGTATACAAATATATAAAACTCTGTAACACATTGGAAATGTATTATTTATTTATTTCAAAATAAAGATCTATTCATCAGGTTGTCCCAGAAAAATACACAGTGGTGTTTAAGAAATCACCATTTACTGTCGCCAGATTATTTCCAATTGCTCTCAGATATTCGAGTATTCGGAATTATGATTTTCGCTCAGTGTACGTGGCTGCTCCGCTGCTCATTTTATGTTTTGCTTGACTGCAGTTTCTGGTGGTCGTTGTTGTTTCTGTTCGACGTTGCCGCAGTTGTTGCATGGACTGCTTTGCTTCCTTATTGGGTGAAAATCGCGGCGATGGCTTGGGGAGGCAAGTCGATTTTGATTGCCAACAGATTGATTTGTCATTTTTTTTCTTTCTGGCCGCATCCTCCCGCCCTCGCAGCAGCAGCAGCAGCCGCCTTCGCCTGACCATTCAGCAGAATGCGGCGCCTTTGTTACGCAGGCGACTCCGGTGCATTGATCTAATGGCCATTGACAGGCGCTGCTGATAAATTATGAAATCAATAACAGAGCTGTAATAAGAGCGGACTGTGCAAGGTTCATAGTTGGCATGCATAAGATACGAGCACGCACTCTCCAGATGTCAGAGATACAGAGATACACCCGAGTATCCATCCACACACTGCAAGTGCTGATAATTACAATTACAATTGTCACATATGCAAATCGATGCGGAATTTCTTCAGAGCTCCGTCCGGTGATTTCCATAGCCTTAGCCTATCCACTCACTGCCTCTTTGATTGATAGCTCAGAATCAAAGGCAGTTCTTGTCTCCACACTCTGACAGAGTAGAAAGAGCATAGTGGGGGAGGCAAGAAAGCAAACATCTGTTCAGGAAAATTATATTATTACCTTCAGAAGTTTCTGCCTTAATAAAAGATCCTTATAGATCACACATAGGGTAAAAATAATCCTAAAGGGTATCTGGACTTTCGGCTATGCTTGCCGTGTTGTTTTTCTCGTTGCCGGGGGCTCTGTGTTTTCATAAATAATTTTGCGTAAGCTGGGCGATCACTTGGGGAAAGACGCCTAGCCAAGACGGCTTACGTGCCAGCGAGCAGCGAGCGGAGCGGAGTAGCATCCAAGGAGTATCTGCAAGATACTCGTATCTGCATGGTGCGCAAGCAGGCCAATGACCGTTTGACCGCTGGGTAATGATCATCGATCCACATAGATCCATATGTAGATTCTTATGCAGCACCACCCACCACCCACCACCGATCTCTGACTCTCATATCGGTGTCATTAACGGAGAACGACCCCCGCGACTCACTGACTTACCTAATATCCTGGCCCGTTCGTTTCGTTCTTTCATTGAGTTTCGGCAACTGCCGTTGGCCGAAAGGTGCGCGAGGCAGCAGCGGCGGCAGTGGCGGCGACATTTGCATTCGTCGTCAGTGCGTCAGTGCGTCTGTGTTATGAACCGATCGGATCGATTTAGCATATTCAATTCCCCAGAGATTTAGCATATGCGCCAGTCATTACAAGCGAAATACGGGGACTGGGACCTGAGCTGGGCCCACGCACTCGTAGGTGGCAATTCGGTGGCTGTGTGTGGAAATCGAGGAAAAGTTCCATCACAGTCACGTTTACTTGATTTAATTCGTTGACCAAATCTGGAGTAAAAGTTCACGGAGTAATTTATACTGGAGTGCCAGCTTCACCACCGAGCACGTGGATCACAACGATCTTGGACAGTCGTTGCCCCGGCCAGGATTCTCGAACGGTAAAGCGGCACGTCTACAAGGTGATAGTTATACTCACGAGTTCTGTTAGCTCTTAAGTAGGAGAAAAATGGATGTCCAGATTAATCTGTCTGCTCAACCATTTAATATCGGAAAATATAGAAACCTGCGTAAATCCGGGTCAACTTGCTTACAGTTAGATGGGGCCACTGGCCACTCTGTCTCTCAGCTAATTAAAAGTGTCAAGCGATAGGGGCCTCTTAAGTGGATTGGCCAGTTACCACAATTTATCATAAGCCGGCAGGCAATGCCGTTGGCCAAAAAGACAGTCGAAGCCGAAAAGCACGAATGTACAAACTGTCAACGCGGCTGCAACAAACAACGCCAGTGGCAGAAACAATAACAAGTTTCTGACATTGCAATTGCAAATTAAAAAAATAAAATAAATGAAGAAAAACTGCAGCATTGCATGGGCAAGTCCAAGAGCAAGAAAAGTCAGCGGAAAAATACTGTTAAATGTGCAAAAAATGTGGGGGAACATTGACCCAAATTTTTAAAAAATTTCCAAGACCGTTTGAAGGTTTTCCTTAGTGTTTGGGCCCTGGGTAAACATTGCATAAGCAGCAGCCGTCCTGGCTCCCCCCCAAAAAAGGAAAAACCTAAATCGATCGAATTACAAAGCAAATGCGGCAGGGAAAGTGACTGATCAGCGAGTGAGAGCGGATCGTGGGGGAAAACTCACCGACTGACAGTTGTGCCAACAAATGTTGGATGTGGCACGTGGCGCTTTGAAAGGAAAAAGTAAAACAAAAGGTGCAAAACGGAAAGGAAAACGAAAACCCAAACGATGCATAACGAATTCGTTAATAAAAAAATAGGGAAAAACTGTTTGGAAAGTGAAAACCCAATGTCGGAAGCGCCAAAATGCAGCGAGGATGATGCGCATCCGGGGCATTACTCAAAAAGGTAGATTTCCGTGGGGATCCCACGCCAGGTAAATCAAACAGCTTAACGGAACCGCGGAATGACTTAGGAAACCGAAGGTTAATGGACGCTCTCGGCTGTTTTCCGTATTCAAATATTTATGGTAAGTTTCCAACTTTGGCTGTAAATTCTTTAAACCTTCAGGAAAAGGAATTGTTGTCTTATACGTTTCTATAAGTCCTTAGGGACTAGCATCCTTTCATTGCCCAGTGGCTTGTCTAGGCCCTTGGCAAAGGCTGTGGCGATCATCTTACAACAGTCAGGGGATCATCTCAAGGTGAGTCCCATCCCCATCCCCCAGTCACATAACCCGTGCCAAAAGGGTTGCCATCCCCGCTCGTGCCAGGCAGCCGCCGCCTTTCAATCGAATAATATTTCCATGCCGGAAGTCCTTCGGTACTCCCTGCTATACCTCTCTCTCTTTTGTAATTTTGAGTTTTTTACGTCGCTGTAATAAAACGAAAGGATTTATATTTCCTATTGTGCGACAGATGACACATCTTGTAATCGGCCTCTGCCTGCGCCTTCTGTCGTCCTCAACAGCTGACTTGGAAACAGGCTGATTTTTTGGGTTAAAAAGATGCCAAAATCGACTAATTCCGCAACACTTCTGCAGTTTCTCTTCCTCCAGTTTTTTTTTGGTTCTTTGTGCCTTTGTGAGTGGACCTGCCTCCGGTGTCGCATTTCGCGGAAGCACCCGTCGCTACGGTGGGCCGGCCTGCTGACTCATCTTGAGCGTTTATCCTTTTTATGAGTCGGCAGTTGCGGCTTAAGCCCTTTGAGCTGGCCCGGCTTAGCTACCACAAATGTCACGTAAAGTGGGCAGTGGCCGTCGCGCCGCTGGCTCAAAGACCATTAATTTGGGACTTATGCCACATAAGGATATTAGCATTTTGGCAAGGATGCTCAATGTCTCTGTTTGGCCACTGGCGACAGTTAAGATCCTTTGGCCAACATCTATATTTGAACGATTGCCCTTGGAAAAGGGAAGGTGTCTGAAAGGGTCTGAAGAAGTAAAAAAAGGGGATTAGTAATTGCTTAAAGAATTCTGTTGACTGCACATTAATATCTTGGTCGAGAAGTTTCTGTAGTTATTTGCACTTGTTCAAAACGATCGGCCACAAACGTTTACAGAATTTTAGGAGAATAGCCAATGTTTCAGGATCTTAATTTTTAAACGGATTCTATGCAGTTGAATGCATATAATATAGATTTAAGATTTAGGTAAAACTAGTCCTTTGAAATGTATAAAAAATATACAGAAAGTAGAACTTGTAAGACTTTATTATCAGGGATATTCCTAGTTGTGGAATAAATGTGTGTTATGAAAACTAATAGTAGGTATTTTTTAATTATAAAGATCGTCATCTTTTATCATTTTCGAGATATCACATTTTAATTTAAGTTCGTAATCAATTTTTATTTAATTTTAAATTGATTTCAAATGCAATGAAATCTTCAACCCCCTCCAAACCCTAATAACCCAAGACTAACCAAATCCATCAAATACCCTTAGCCAGGAGCTCTTAATTAGTTGATCCCCGCAAAAAAGAAGGTGGAGTCTTCTTCACGGGAACCTTCGGCCGCCGGTGGAGGTGGGGGAGAAGCTGCACCAATAGCGGAGCAGCAAGGACAGCGTTTACCTGGCGAGCCTGCGAGGCTCACACACACACTTAGGCGCAAGATTCGTGCACGTATAGGGACACACACACACACATGGACGAGAGCATAACGAGGGCACTCGATCGTGTCGCAGTTCGAGTCGGAACAGCTGTTTCGTGAATGAAACCCAGGTGGGTGTTCCTCTGAGAAAGAGAGACAGAGAGTAGCAAGCAGATCAGAGAGCACTCTCTGTCCCTCTACCTGGCCCAGGTAACCACATGAATGAAAACACGATCTCTCGCACTCGCTCTCGCTCAGCTAAGAGAGTGAGATCGGCTAGAAAGAGCAACGCACCTGCCGTCTGTCGTGCTCTTTCCTCGCTCTCGCTCTCGGAGTTCGGTCGACGCCAACGCCGCTGCCAGCGCCGGCGTCGCGGCCGGGCGTCGGGCATTTAAGCTTACGACTTTACGAAAATCAAATCATAAGATCGACAACGTTCCAGCTATATAGACAGCCACAGCAGTCAGTTGAAGCGACAGCGACTAACAGACCTGAGGTTTCGCAGAGTCCGCAGTAACGATTTTCACGTAACGATTTCCACGGTGCGGTCCCAAAACTCAAACACACAAAATCCCTCGATTGAACATTAAGTGTCAGTGACTTCCAAAAATAAAACTTAAAAAAGAGACACACACAAAAGCCCAAACGTGACTGTATAATCTCTCAACCCAAAAAAAACCCAACAACTTGGTGGTGATAATAAAAGAACTTACAACAACAGCGCCGGAGAACCAGTATAAAGTTCAATAATAAAGTTGATTCGAACTGAAACAAAAGGAGAGAATCTTCGTCAACCCGGTGTATTGTCATACAAGTATTTTTTGGTCTTCGAAATGGCAGCCTACTTGGATCCCACTGGCCAGTACTAACCAGAGCTGAAAGAGGAAGCTCCAAGAATAAAAGCAATACGCAAAACTTTTGTACACAAACACTGAAAATATGGCCGCCTATCTGGATCCCACGGGTCAGTACTGAAGGAAGGAACCGAGATCAGACTTCTTCAGAGATCAGAGATCACTCATCCAAACTCGCAGCGAAACAATCACAAAAATCGTCTCAACATGTCGCTCGATTTGGATCCCACTGGCACCTACTAAGTCGCCCAGCTTGAGGTTCGAATCCAAGAGTCACAAACTATACGTTGAATAATTGGGAAAACCCCTTTGGAAAATAACAAAGAAAACAAAACAAACAAAATGCTGGATCCCACTGGAACCTACAGGCGACCCCGTGACTCGCAGAGCACACGCCAAAAGCGACGACAGCGGGATTGCCTGGACCCGACCGGGCAGTACTAGTGGAGCGAGGAGCGTGGAGTGTCCAGCCCCGTCGTAACGCCCTTTGCCTTAACTCCAAAAAACTCCAAAAACTTCTGGGCATGATTGGGGGAGCGCGCTGGCTGTGCGTTCGTGGCCGCGAGGAGACTTCCAGCTGCAGGCGAAGGAGAAAGCTGAGGACCCTCGGGCCCCATCCGATGCGAACTTTTGTATTTATGTAGTTTTTTTTGTGTGTAGAGCAGCCTACCATATGCCTATTATATATTAATTATTTATTATCATATTATTTAAATTAAATACTGTTCACTTGCATATACCCTACATACATACGTATATCCTATTGTATCGCACACAAACACACCATATATGTTATATATATATTATGTACTTGTACTTGTTTATGCGAAGAGTATTACGTTTAGTGTCATATTTGTATTTCCCCGAGCAAAACATTCACTTTTTGTTTCAATTGTAATCCTATTTATTTTCTCTTTTTTGACCAATTGTTGAACATTTTGCCAGAGAAAACGGCGAGCAGAGCGATACATTTTTGTTTAGACACTAAGAGCATTAAGAGTATTTATATGCGAGCATCCATCCCCATTACACATTACACATACATATTAATATTAAAGAAAAACCATATTTAAAACTGAAAACTTACAACTTTCGAGTGCATTTTTCCTTACCTCACTTCCATGGCCGCTTCCAGGGGAACCACTCGTTGGATGCGACCGTCGCACAAAATTGTCGCATTAAATTACAAGATTTTCCAGATACACACACTCGCACACACACACTCAGAGACATCTCTGGGGGATCTCGGGATCGGCAGATCCCGGAGCAGACAAATTGCTGCCGGGGGAGCTGCGGAAGCGTGAAATATGATTTTCCGAACGGCCGGCGCATACTTGATGAATCTGCGGGCATTAATTAATGTCACTGGGCGGTCGCGGCTGCCGCCGGCCTGGAAATGATCAATAAAAGTATTGGAAAATTGGAAATACAAAAAAAAGTCGAGAAAAAAAGAGTTCTAAAGAGCAAATTCCGCTTGCAACGTTCCTTTTCTCTCATGCGGAAGTAAAAGTTCAATGTTCGTTTGTGCTCCACAAGTGATTAGGTCAATAATAGCACACAACCACAACAACACAAACAGCACAATAGCTGAGAACTTGCGCTGCATTTGTTGTATTCTGAGAGCGCGGGAAACTTAAGAGAGCGGAGAGCTAAGCTTTTGCCTCTCCACTGGCCGCAGCCAGTTTTTCCGGCTCCAAAGAGAGGGCGGAGCAGAGAGTACACCGAGCAGCAGGCGTGCGGCCTGCGCTATTAATAGATATATGTACATACGCGCACATTAGCTTTTCAGTATGAAGTTCAGGGAAATCCACTCGCAGCAGCAGCAGCAGCGCGACAGCTGATCGCCAAGGTTGCAGCGGATGACGTCGCCTAACGGAAAGCTTTCCCACACACACACACACACGCTGGACGATCATCGCATTGAAAAATGCAATTGAGCGATCAGTTCCGTTTCAATCAGTTCCGATATGTTCCGATCAGGTGCCATCCAGGTGCACACACCGATCTTCCCAGGCCCCCACTCACGCGCTGACCCAGTTAACGGGGATCTGTGCGGCTGCTCGTGTTCATTCATAAGGCCTTTTCAGCGGCAGACACTGCACAGTCAAGCCAACTCGCAGGGCCAACTCGAAACGCCCCAAAAAAACACACAACTGAGTGGAGCCGAAAGGGGAAAGAAAGTTTAACGAGACTCTTTGAATACCCTTTAGGGTGAATATCCGTTATTATTGATTTTCTTTCGGTATTTTATCGCTCAAGTCCAAGGTAATGCAGTAGAGGTTAATAACTACTGGCTAATAGCGCCTAAAATAACAATATCATGATGTTCAATATAGGATATACGAATTCAAAAGGATCAACATATGATTTAAGTATTAAATAGTACTTAAAAATGTATATTCCTTTTCTAAAAATATTTATGCTGAAAAACCAAGAAAGATATACAAATTTAAACAAAATATAAAAGAAAAACAAGGTTACACGTTATATCGTATGTATATATAAAACATTACAATAAATCTTAAGAAATTCAGTTTAATTAAGTTATACTAATCTAAAATTCAGTTTTATAACCCATTATTAAAGCATTTCATTACTCTATTCTCTAAAAAGTAAGTTAATAAAATGAATCAAGATTACAATTTTATTTTTACGATATCTTTATTCATCTATTCAATCAATATAATAATACAAATAAACTCCAACTTAAGAAGAGGTCTTAACATCTTGCTAATCAAGAAATTACCAAGACATTTTTTATTTGTAATTCCCTCGACACTTTCTTGTAGGTGAAGTGTGAATTCTGGAAACGACAGCTATATTTTACAGGTAATAAGGGTATTCCAATAAGAGCCCACGACAGCCAAAATCCCAATCCGAATCCGAGTCCGCGAGCAGAACTTTCTAAGTGAAAGTTGGCCCGGGGATGAAGCTACTAGAAAACTCCGGCTCTTCGTCTGACTTTTAGTCAGTCATTCGGAGAGCGACGGGATGACAGGCCCCGCCGGCCCCCACTTCCTCCGTACCCCTCTTAGAGGTACGCAACTTCGTCCCACACTCACCGATACTCACACACAAACACACACTCACTCGGCGGCAGTATAACTTGACCTACATTCGTGCAAGACAATAACAACGAAAAAAAGCAAGAAAATACACACGAAACAAAACC
Organism: Drosophila burlai; assembly: GCA_008042655.1. Classification (NCBI taxonomy): domain Eukaryota; kingdom Metazoa; phylum Arthropoda; class Insecta; order Diptera; family Drosophilidae; genus Drosophila; species Drosophila burlai. The sequence continues at coordinate 3,436 of VNJT01016758.1, read as the reverse complement.
CATATTCCCTGTACCCCCGTTCGCCACTCTCGCACTCGCCCGCTCGGGGGAGCTGAGAAAAGAAAAAGCAAGAAATTTCCAACGGTACATGGGTCGGTTGGCCGTCTCTGATTCAATATAGTATACATATGAATCGGCAGGGCTTCACATTCACAGGGACCGACGTTCAAAATTATTATCGTAAAATTGATTTCATTGAAGTCAAGTCGCCTTCTTCGTCGTCGAAGTCGGAGTCGGAGTCGAAGTCTTCGTCATGAGCTTTTGCACGCGTCTCCTGTCCCCCGCCGATCACATATGTATATCTTTTTGGTACACTTCGCTTATGTATTTTGATAATTAGGCGAAAGGTGAATAAACTCACCGCCGCCGCCGTCGCTGCCCTCTGTTTAATTTACACATTTCGGTAAAAGAAATCGAGTCGGCCGACTGCAGTGGCTCCGATGGTTCCGCATTTGGAAAACGCTAGAAGACACCACAAATAGAAAGCGACAGTGGATGTCAAGTCAATCTGGGACACAGGCCACGGGCCGCTATCCAGAGAGCTCAAATAGATATGCATACAAGCACATTTTATTATAAAAAAAAGGGCAAGAATTTATTAATATTTTTTAAAGTTAAAAAAGTAAAGAAATTGTAAATAATTTGGAAATTGAAAAAATATCAAAAGAAACTTTTTTGAATATGAGATTTCAGCCATTTTAGCAGTTATCACTCTGGTTAATATAAGAAAAGCACCTTGCATTGCATTTTATAATCGCAATCTTTTATATTATTTTATTATTAAATTGTTTAATCGCTTTACAGGTATGAGTAATAAAAGAGAAATGTATAGGATTATTTATGCCTGAATGCGAATGAACTATGTTTAGAACTATGTTTAAATACATTCAAAAGTGCAAGAATAATATAAACAAACATTTGACATTTTCAAAAATTGGTTTTCATATTTATACAATCTTGTAATAAAATAATAATTTCAATGATAATTGAACGCCTTTCCTGTCCAGTATAAGTTTACTATGATATCCCATAACACAACAGTGTACTATATTATTCTTAAGCAAATTTCCCCGCATTTCCCCACTTTTTCCCTATTTCACCAACGTGCCGTAATTGCATTCGAGTAAAGCCGACAAATCATCGTCGTAAAAAGCTTCTCTTTCACTGATGCTTTTCCCTTGGAGCAAAACAACAACTGAATCCGAAAAGATAAACAACCAACAGCACTCTCACTGCTATATTTTTTTGGGGCAACTCGAAAACGAAAAGGTCAATGACATGGTCCAATTTCCAGAAGATTGTCTTCGTGAGCATCTGCCTGCTTGGCCATCGTTGTTTTCAGTGTAAACAACAACAGTGGCACCCCAATGAAGACGAGACAGCGCAGCGTCAAGAGCAATGAAACGGGCGAACAGAGCGCCAGCGAAAACAAATTCAATTCACTTTCTATTCCAATGAAAAATCGCTCAAAGCTCTAGCGGCGGCTCGAAAAAAACCATCATCAACAACAACAAAAACATAAATAAAAAAGGCTAAAAATCAACAACAGTAACAACGAAAGTGGTAGACCAACACCAGCAACTTTGGTCTTGGTCTTGGTCTTGGTCATACAACCATTGATCTTCAGTCGCTTTCAAGTGGGGTAAACAACGGAGCACGCCTCATCAACAGCAGCAACATCTACACCAGCAACACGGAGCACTGAAAGAAAATATATATTATTTCAATAATTTAGTGTTTGAACCCAGTAAAAAGAAATCAACTCATTTGAAGTGTTAATGTGTTCCTGTAAGCATGCTGTTGAAATTAGTCATTATAATTTCATCAGTATTAATTTTAAATCTGTATTTTATATTGTATTATTTAAAAACAATAAAAAATCGTTATTCATGAAACTATACCTACCTAATTCACTGTTTATAATTTTTTTGCGTTTTAAATGTAAAGCTTTAAACGAAATATTCGATTCACTAATAGAAAACCCAATTTATTTGCAGTGTACAAAAATTTGAAAGCGACTTCAAAACTAAATTTGAATGTTGTTGTTTTTGTAGCTATTTCTTTGACTTTAACGGTTTCCGTTTTTTGTGTGTTGGTTTTTGTTTGTTTGCTTACCACAACTAACGAAAGCATAAACAACAAACACACCAACACCAACAACAACAGCGTGCACAGCAGCAGCAACAACATTTGTTGTTGGTCATTTGAATATCTAGTGAAAATTTCACCTAGACAAGTGCCTTTTGTTATATATTCAGTTTCAGTTTCATCTCCATCTGGGTGCCTTCCACAAAATTATGAGAGTTTCTCCTAATTTGCAAATATTTTTACCTTTTGGCAAAACAAACAACAACAAACAAGAGAGAAGATAAATATTTTAAATATTTTTCAAGTTGTTTATGGCATAGTTTTAGGACGATTCACGTGCCAAATGTTGGATTTCGGCTTAAGCTAGCATTAGTCATGCGGGGATTTGAATTTGATTCACCACGGGGCGTATGCGCAATATGCAGGCTAAATGGGTCGCCCGCCTTACTATGAGCATAAAGTGTGTTTATTTTGCCTACGAATGGGGATTTCGGTTTTTCCTGGTACTCCGCGCAGACTTTGGCCAGCGTCCAACCAAGAACCCTTTGGGCCAGAAAGACTTAATAGGCCAAGAGGGCAAAAATATGCACCGCGAGGCACGTACGAATGGGAAAATAGATGGAAAAGCGCAGAATGAAAAGTGAAAAGTTTGCCAGCGGCAATCGGCGTTGACAGGAATTGTTGGATGTCTTGGACTTGGTTTTGCCAATTGCAAATTACGTGCCATAAAAGCCAACTAGTTTGGCGTTGGTGTGGGCACTCTTGCCTGCAAAACTCACCCACTCACTCACTTCGCTGGCCACTGGTCGCCACCGCCGTCGCAGTGCAAACTCGCACTTTCACGTCTAATGCCAAAACACGTTGCAATTTTCATTGCTTGGCACTGACTTTAGGCTTGTTGGCCAAGTCCAAGTTAACCAATTGCGCAGCCAGTCGCTAAAATAGCTACGCTGTTTGTGTATACTTAGTGGCGTGCCTAGTAGCTGTTTGCAGCCACTATCAGTGACGTCAGCAGCGGCAGGCAGCACCTGTGCAAACGTTGTCGTTGTCGAATATTGCGTAAGATGCCTCGCGTTTTGGTTCCAGCATCATCTCCCGCTCAGCCCGTTCAGCCCGCTTAGCCCGCTCCACCCACTCGCGGCTAGATTGTGTAATAAGCACATGACAATTAATTAATAGCACCCAAAACTCAAGCAAACAGCAGCAGGCACTCGTAAAATCAAACAAAAATAGCTTCGAAAGCAGACAAGTGCGCCGTTTTTGCGACAATTCAATTAAAATCCTATTACACATTGTTTTTGGCCATGTGGGGCCCTTTAACTGGGTATATCGAATTTCGCACAGCCTT
>VNJT01016756.1:0-15953 GCA_008042655.1 Drosophila burlai | reverse complement strand
TCACCGAAGTCTATTTATTTGGTCCTGTATAAGTGGTAACGGGTACTTATCGGCGATTGTGTTTGAATTTAGCTCTCTATAGTCAACAAAAATTCGATCTACTAACAATATAGGGCTTGCATAAGGTGAGCAGCTTGGTCTTATTATATTGCATTTCAACAGCTCATTAATTTTTTCTCGGACTAAATCTCGCTCGCATGGACTTAATCTATAGGGCCTTCTTTGAACAGTTTTTCCTGGATCGATTAACCTAATTTTCATTTCGCCAACTTTAACTTTAGTGCATGGAATACCTTTTATAAAACAATTAGAGTACTTTGACAATAATGAATTAAGTTTTATTTTATCTTGTCCTTCAAGCTCAGTATCAATATCGGCAGGCTCGCTACCAGTACATAAATTAATTATTTTTGATCTTATAATTTTAAATTGTTTTGAAGAAAGGGCAATATCAAAACCCTGATTTAATATTTCGCGACCAATGACAATATCGTTTTGCATGTGATCATCCCCAATTACATAAAACAAAATCTCGATACAGTTTTCATCAATTTTAACGTTACTTAGAATTTGTACCGTACTACATATCCCATTACTGCCTATGCCTTTTAACATAACAATATTATTCAATCTTTTACCAGAAAATTTGGTACTTATCTTTTCATTTCATCAGTCGGTCGCTTTGTCAGCATATTTAAAAACATTGCGGCTGGTGTTTCCTTTGTGTCAAAGCGTTGTATAAATATTTCCTTGAATTCGAGCCAGGTTATATCGGCGTAACACACTTGGGATAGCCATTGCGAAGCACTACCCTCCAATGCAGAACTTAAGGCCACTACCAACGCACTGCCTTTTAATGGATTTTCTTTCAAAATAATTTCAACTGTAGTGCACCATGATGAAGCGATGGCGCCAGTCTCATCTGGGTTATATTTGGGAAGTTGAACCGATTTACTTTGCACTGAGTCAGGGGTCGTTGTTTCTATGGCCCGCACTAGTTCGATTTAGTTTTTATTTTGTAATTCTAATATGGTACTCCATGGTCCATCTACTGATGAAGGTAGATGCCCAGATCCCACTTCTGATGTTGAATTATGTTCGGGTTCCATTAGAGCACAGCGCGTTTCGTTCTCCACAGCAGTGATGATCGACCAAGACAAACTGATCGCCCTCTAACTACCTCTTTTTATAAGATTCCTCGAACCGCATTCGACGACGATGTCGATGTGGCCATTCTTGCACCGCTACACAGGCGACGAGCCAAAGTCGCCTTGATCCAATGGTTCCTCGAAACGAAGGAACAGAGACACGAGCAAATCAAAATACTAAGAAATTAGTAATTCTCTGAACCAGAATATTCCATTCTCCGACATACATATATACAACAGTACATTTTCCTAAAATACAATATATACAGAATGACTTCCTACATTTTAAATAAATTTACGATGACCTGTGACCGTCTGAGTGACTTCGAGTCCAGAGTCTGAAATCCAGCAGCACCCAGTCCATCCAAATATACGTGTCAAATTCATCTCGACCAAGTCCGATTGCTATGGGCTATGGTCGAGATAGAGTACGAAGCTTGTTCAGAGCTAATTTCAGTTGGCTTAGAGGCACAGCGGACACCTTGCCTACCCTTAAGGCAAAATAAGATTCTGCCTATTTTATTTACGAAAGGTGTGTCGCCCAAATCATGGAACAGATCGATACGATCTCTTCTAAGCAGATCCAGTCCAATCCCCTGCGCCCCAAAACTCCTTTCCATCTGGCTGTCAGCTTCCTCCTTGCGATACCGAAATTTTCTCGGGCGATTATATTCGCTGGCCGACTTTCCGAGACCTTTTCACAGCGGTCTATATAGGCAATCCTGCGCTGACCCCTGTTGAAAAGTTCTATCTAAATGCCAAGACTATTGGTGGAGCTCATTCCATAGTTTCCAATTCACCACTCACCAACTATGGTTTCCGCTCAGCCTGGCAAAACCTATCTGAGAGTTTCGAAAACAAATGAGCGCTGGTGAACAGCCAACTAAAGAAACTACTGAACATGCAGTCCACTGTACATGAATCTCCGGCAGCCTTGAAGGAGCTGCAAAGTACAATCCAAAATTGCCTCACATCCGGCCTTCCTACGGATAACTGGGATTGTCTCTGGGTTTAATTATGTTCCACAAAGCTTCCGAAGCTGACGCTCTCATTATGGGAGCAATCTATCCCGAACAGAACCGAAATTGATTGATTTTTGCCTGGCTGGGCACCATAGAACTCTAGAGACTATAGATTTATTCATCCTATTACGTTGCGCCTCCATCCGTCCGAACCGACACCCTCCGACGTGTCTTCACGAGTACTAAAATCTTTCAGTTCGAGGATAGTTCGAATATCCAAAGGATGCGATTTATGTTCCAAAGAGAACGACAAATGACGACAGCGGATCGTACATCCTATATCCAGAAAAAGAAGTTGTGCTTAATTTGTTTTCCAAGCGGTCATCAACTGCGTAATCGCACAAGCGTCCACAAGCGTTTCACGTGTCACGGTCGGCATCACACTTTGTTGCATCCAAGCAACTGCTCCTCCTGTGTACTAATTCCTCCTAATTGATTCGTACGGAAATTAGTACTAAACAGAAGAAGGCTTAAAACTAGCTTGGGGAGAGCGGATTAGAAGCTCTATGCACGAAAGTGCAGTGGAAGAGGGAAAGAGAGAGCGAGTGTACGGGATCACACTGCCTTCGGAAAATAAGCGCCCTTTTGGCGTGAACACAAGCTATGTTTAAGTCTCTTGTAATTAGTTCCGAAAAGTTTATACGTGTTTTTCTTATTGAGTGCATTCCATGTTAAAGCCATCCCCATACGAACAGATATCTTGATCGGCAGCTAAATGATATAGTAGTCCGATTTTGATAAAATTAAAACCGAAATTCTAGAATAATACATAATGGCAATATATCAGATTTTATGAAAATACTAGCGGGCCAGGCGAAATTTGTCTCGCCCCTAATATTCAATATCAGGTAGTTGCACCTTCCCAGAAGCGCAGCATATCCCGGCTGGTTCATTTGTGAATTTGAGAGCCAATTATAACTTTTGAATGAAAATAATATTAAATATCGGGCTCATACCGGAATGCAAGACGCACGAATGAATCCAATGTAATTGCTCGATGTACCTGCAGGCGTTGTTGGTCATTTGTTCTGCGTCTATCGACTCTAAATCTGCGTGATTCTCGATGTTCTAGTCTTCTTGCTTCTTTCTTTTCTGCTCGTGTATCTGTGACGCTTAATGAGCACAATAACATATAAGAACATAATAGAATAACATAATGAAGTCAAGAATAATGAAATAAAAGTTGAGAAACAACCCATAAAATTCAAATTCAAACAATACGCGCGCGCGCTATAGCCAAGGAGACCAAGGCACACTAGCGCACCGAGGGGTGGGCACACTAATGTGCACACTAAAATAAAGAAAGATAAGCGGGCACACTACCCCACGCCGGAGCCCTATATAAAGCGGGCCACCGCCTCGATAAGGATCAGTCTCCGTCGGCGATCGGCGAAACAAGTCTAGCAGCAGCAGCGCGGATCTAGGAGAAGGAATCCGCAAGGAACAGCAGGAAGGAGGTAAAACTGGTAATATAATAGGATTTAACTATATTATCCCTCTCTTCTCTTTCTATATTTATTTGGAAGACCTCAGGGCCTCTCAACCTTCTATACGTATTTAGAAGAACTCAGGGCCTCTCAAACCTCGTACGTATTTGGAAGACCTCAGGGCCTCTCAACCCTCTCCATAGTTGAAAGACCTCAGGGCCTCTCAACTACTCCATATTTGGAAGACCTTAGGGCCTCTCAAACTTTTCTCCATAATTGGAAGATCTTAGGGCCTCTCAAACTTCTCCATAGTTGGAAGACCTCTGGGACTCGCAAACCTTTCTCCATAATTGGAAGACCTCAGGGCCTCTCAAACTTTTCTCCATATTTGAAAGACCTGAGGGCCTCTCACACTTCCCTTCATATTTGGAAGACCTCAGGGCCTCTCAAACCATTCCTCATAACTGGGAAATCTTAGGGCCTCTGGATTATTCTCACTCATAGGTCCACCGAGGGAGGCCAACATCCCGCCCGAAACACCCGAGGCTAGCGACACGAGGCCCCTTATGCCACTAGGATAGTCCCGGACCCCCGACGTCGTGATCCACACCGGCCAGCACAGTCACCCGCGCCACGGGTAGTCGAGCGTTTGACTCATTGTTCATTCTCAGACCAATAAAGCTAAACATATCCGTACCGAGTACACCCTGTGCGTTCTATCCTGGGATCGGGTCGGCTCTTTCTTTCAGCAACCACACCTGCACAAAAATAAATGTCTGAGACGAATCCTGGCCATCCTTGAGCCACCCGAGTCACTGTGGCGACCGAGACAGGTTTGTCTGTGCACTTGTACAGCGTATTATTTTGTGTAATGTCATCAATTAGTAATTTTGTTGCATTTTCATTAGCATTTAGTTTTGTCAGTTTCCTATCCATTGCATGTTGTTTTCTGCTGTGTCCGTTGTCCGTATTTGTTAACTTTGTGCTGGCAGATGCCGAATGACTATCGTCCGCCATACTTCTCGTTGGTATACCCAACTTGCCAAAAACTGACCTGAACTATTTCTCAAGAAAAATTTCAAAAATCAAAGAAGAAAAAAGAAAGTATTTCACTGCTTGTTCTTCCCTTCCAAAAACACTTTCTTATTTTTTTTTCCAAAAAGATTTTAAAGAAAAAGCTGAAAGAAAACACAACCGTTCTCTCTCGCTTTTAAAATCGAAGTGACAACAAAAATATACTCCATCTCCGATAGACCGAACAGCTGTACTGACCTTACCTGCGACAAGTGGGAAAGTGTATTCGAAACGGCAAAAACAGCAGCCTGTTGCGCAGCAAATCGGAGGGGGATGTTGGCATAGCTTTTCTGGAGCGAAACTCTGGTGCTACATTGACGGCGGCCAACGCCAAGTCGGAGGTGTGTCTGCAGAGGATAAGCTCGCACAGCTACGAACACACGACGTGCCCGAACACCAATAGAACCGCCATGCTGGGCGGAGCACGTTCCCATCGGGATTTCACCCAATCCTCCTATGGCCATTATGCGGGGGGAAACCATTGTGATAGCCTGGAGGTAAGCTCCAGGGCACAACGTCGGATGAGCGAGTGTAGCCTGGGCTACAGCCAGACTAGCTCGCACCTTACTGTCGGCAACTCTCACTCCATGTTCGCCAGCCAGATGACGCTCTCCTCTGGCTCCCAGGCGCCGCCCGTGGATCTCAATGCCGTTCTGCGCGTGCCGATAATCGTTTATGAGGTGATGGAGGAACGGGCTCCCTTCACGGTGTACAAGTTGCGCGTGGAGAATCCGGAAACAAATGATTGCTGGATGGTTATGCGGCGCTACACCGACTTTGTCCGGCTAAATGGCAAGTTAAAGCAGTCCTTCCCAAAGCTGTCCCTCATGCTGCCGCGTAAGAAGCTCTTCGGGGACAACTTCAATGCCGTCTTACTCGACAATCGCGTACAGGGCCTGCAGATCTTTGTCAACTCGGTGATGGCCAAGCCTCCTGCGCAACTGCAAGCTGGTTCGGGAATTCTTTTGCCTGGACAAGCCGCCCTCGTACTCCGAGTCCATGGAGGAGTGTCGGGTATGAATGGAGGTTAAAATTGAAAAAAGTCATCGTTTTCTTATGTTTACTCTTATTTAAGGCGATTTTTGAGTCCCAGGAGGAGACCATTGCCCATCTAAAGCTGCAGATACAGAACAAAAACGATCTCATACTGAGCTCGCAGCAGAAGCTGCTCGACGAGATGAACGAGAAGGAGCAGCTCAGAAAGGCTATGAAGTGAGTATAAGACGGACAGCGTAAGGCAAGCTTTGATATTCATCATAACTTTCACAGAAACGTGAACCTCAACTGTTCGCACTGCTCTTCGGCCAATGAAGCAAAACCTCTGGGCCTGAAGTAGACCTAGACTCTTCCAAACTCCAAATTGGATGTGCGTGTGCGTACTACATTATGCTGAGCATAACCCTACGCACTCGCACCGATTGTGAAACGCATCCATATCCAATCCAAACCCAAGTGCATATCGAGGAGCATGCTCCGCAGTAGTATATTTACCCCATTTTCGGGACCTTTGATGTCGGCAGGGTAATAAAAATGCAATTAATGGGTTAGCTGTCAAAATTAAGTAGTAACAAGAAAGAAAGCTAACTTCGGCATGCCGAAGTTTAAATACCCTTGCAGTAAGTAAGTAAGACTTTTTCGTTTCTCGGGTACTGACATAAATGTTGCGAACAAAAATGTTGCGAAAAAATGTTGCGAACGAAAATGTTGCGAACAAACTAAATGAATTTATATATATATTACTATGGCAGCTATATAATATAGTGGTCCGGTTTCGATCAAATTAAAACCGAAATTCTAAAATATTACAAAATGGCCAATTTTATGAACATATGTTGAAAATTGCCTAAGTTAAAATTTTTTTTTTCAAAAATTTCTGATCCGATATGATATAGTCGTCCGATCCGGCCCGTTCCGACATATATAGTAGTGAGAGCATATAGAAGCACATGTGCAAAGTTTCATTCAGATAGCTTCAAAACTGAGGGACTAGTTTGCGTAGAAACGGACGGACAGACGGACATGGCTAGATCGACTCGGCTGTTGATGCTGATCTTGAGTATATATACTTTATAGGGTCGGAAATGTCTCCTTCACTGCGTTGCAAACTTCTGACTAAAATTATAATACCCTGCAAGGGTATAAAAATTCAATTAATGAATGTCAACCGAAGGGGTAATAAAGATGAAATAAATTTATTTATTTATTTATTTATTTCGCCAACGGTAAACCTTAACTGGCTACTTAACTATATCTTAACTAACATTAATTGAGGCTAAATATTGGAAAAGCGCATTCTTAATTAAATTTCTTGGTGAGCATGGGTCCAATCGCATGTTTGGTGGCAGCTTATTGAAATAAATTAAGGCTCTAGTAATAGGCTCATTTAAAGCGTAATTTGTCCTACATATTGGCAAGAAAAATGGCTCACAGGTTCGTAAGTGCCTACCCGGAACAGAGAAGTTGATAAAATTTAACAAGAGAGGACAATCGAGTTTGCCTGAGATGAGGTCGAAAATGATAATTAGGCTAGCACGATTCGCCTGTCATGTAAGGATGACAAATGCACAAGACGACATTTAGCGGAGTAAGAGGGAACGGGATCATGGAAATTCAGAGAATTAAGGGTAAAACATAGAAACTTTTTCTGAATCCGTTCGAGGCGGTGAGAATATATATCCCCGCTTGGGCTCCAAATAAATGAAGCGTACTCAAGCTTAGACCTCACAAAAGAAAAAAATAAGATCAGCTTGGTATAAGGGTCAGTGAATTGAGCAGCATTCCGTTTTACAAATCCATACACATCATATGCCTTAGGAACAATGTAGTTTATGTGATCGATGAAGAGAAATTTGGCATCAAACATAACTCCCAAGTATAAAGCTTCGGTTTTACTGGTAAGGAGGCTGGAATCAATCGAGTAGGGAAAAGGAAAAGGAAAGTTGTTGGGCTTTTTGCTGTAAGTCACTGTGAAGCATTTGGCGATGTTCAAGGGAAGCTTATTTCGAAGACACCAATCTCCAACTCTCGCCAAATCATCTTGGAGCATATTGCTATCTAAAACGGAACTCACCGACTTGAAGATTTTGAAATCATCGGCAAACAATAAAAATGCTGAGTTCTATACACAGAGACCAATGTCATTTATAAATAGAATAAAAAGAAAAGGTCCCAAAGCACTTCCCTGAGGAAGCCCTGACGTCGCTAAATACGGACTCGAAGACACACTACTCTATACTGCCGGCCATCTATGTATGATTTTATCCAATTTATCATTGATGAATGAAAGCCTATTGTTACAAGTTTAGCCAGTAGTGCGCTATGGCAAACCTTGTCAAATGCTTTGGCGAAGTCTGTGTACACCACATCCACTTGCTTATGGCTCGAGAAGGCATTAATGCAAAAATGGTTAAACACAGCTAAGTTTGTGGTAGTCGATCGTCCTGGCATAAAGCCATGTTGGCTAGGAATGATGGTGCTACTATTGAGAAAGGCAAGCTGCTTAGCTACAATTCGCTCAAACATCTTTGAGATATTACTCAGCTTTGCAATTGGTCTATAATTAGAAACTATACTTCTGCCACCAAACTTGTAAATAGGAGTAACTGTGGCCAGTTTTCATCTATGAATAAAGACCCCACTGGAGAGGGATCTATTAAGATAATTTTAAGTGACTCTGAATGAACGCCAATACAACTTTTTAGTAAAAGAGGTGAGAGCCCGTCGCAATCGAACTTTTCAGAGTCATTAAAGCTCTCCAGTCGAATGCACTAACAAATAAGTTCCCAATATTGGAGCTTGGAGCGATGGAACGAAGCGTAAAATCGTCATTCCATACAGATAGTGGCTCGAAGTTTGACGCAAAGTATGTGGCAAACAGGTTAGCCACTTCGAGATCAGAAGATGCAGATAAAGTATTTAAATACATATGGGAAGGGATAGTTGAAGTTGTCTTCTTGGAGTTGACAAAATGCCAAAAAGATTTAGGATTCCTAATTAATTTCTGTTCCACATCTGCTATGTATTGATTATATAGGAAAATATTCAGGAATTCGAATTCACGTTTATGTTGTCTATATCTATCGAGGTCTGCAGAATTACCATTTTCAACGAAACGCTTATAAAATTTATTTCTCAGATTTTTGTACTTTTTAAGTCCTCGCGTATACCAGGGTAATATAAACGAACCATAGAACCTTTTTTTTATCGTGTTTTTTTATGATTGCTGAAAGACTCATCCGGATCTTCATTAATACAGACAATATTATCCAGATGAGCCTTATATAACTAGATACTGCTGCATTGGGCTATATATGATACAACCAGAAAAGGAGTTTCCACGGGGCCGGCGAGAGACACACAAAGTTGATCCAGCAGGGAGTCGTCATTCCGAAGCCTTATGGATGTGCACCTCAGAGTACGGCGCACAGCAATAAGAACGCCTCCACCTCTAGAGCATTGCGTTTTAACAGCGTCCCGATCTTTACGGAATACTTGGTAGAGGTTGGCATCAAAAAATTCATTGTCGAAGAAATCCATGTTGAGCCAAGTTTCAACTAATATTGTTGCGAGGATCCTCCGCTAAAGGATTCCAGAAAACAAAGTGGAAAATTTCCACGGCGCAGGCGAAAAATTATGAAGTGAAAATGCGGGGGCGTCGTGGGATCGATCGGGGTGCGTCAGCTTTATTTCGCTGCATACATGATACTAAAAAGTAAGCTTAAACATAGAGCCGTGCTCCCGCCCGCTTTACTCCGCTAAAGCGAGAGCGGGAGATCGGGGGCGGCCGACTGCTGGTTTCGATTTATCCCGAGCTCGGGGAGCGGGAGCATCAGAGGGGCGAGAGCGGATGCGCTCGGATGCGGATGAAGAGGAGAGCATCGAGGGCGATCGCTGCCAAGAAAGGTGCCGAGGAGCGGCGGAATAGTGTCGCGAAGCGGCCGGAGATTGCAGCGGAGCGGAGTGCGGGCGAGCGTCGGCACGCCCGACGAACTATGCGCGGAAGCCCGAAATACGGGAGCGCAAGAGCGACTGAGCTTTCGGAAGCTCGGTGGCCAGAGGGGTTACAATGGGCCCCTCACGTAAACATTCCGGCCCCCCTTGCAATCACTCGGATTGCAACATTGCCGTCCTTCTTATAGGACTAAGTACCTCGAGGACGTCTGCTTTTCGGCGAAATTAAGTTGATCTTTCGGTAGCTGATTAATTCCGTTCAGACTCGGCTCGGGTAGGACTAGGTACCTCGAGAACGTCTGATCTTTCGTTAGCGGATGAATTCCGTTCAGACTCGGCTACGGTAGGATTTAGTACCTCGGGTACGTCTGCTTCTAGGAGAAATTGTATTGGGTGGAAGTGACTACGTCGGATCTGATTTGGATGAAAAATGGAGCGTGAGTGATGGTCCGTAATTTGCGAATCAGAAATAAGGAGGTGCTCGATGCTGCGAGTGGGGCGCGAGCTCAGGATGCACTGGATGCAGGAGCGTATGATGGTGCAGATTGCACGTTTTGCATCGGTCTCCCCAGCGACAGATACCTTCGGAATGTTCGTGGGCCAAGCAGTTGGAACAGTAGCGGTGGACGATAACCGCGCGGAGCCTCTGTTCAGCACTCAGCTTGAGGAACTGTTGGCATTTTCGAAGGGGGTGGATACCGTTGCAGACTCGACAACGGTAGGAGTGAGTGCTTTTGTAACGCATGCCTCTTAAGGCGGCCGCACTGCGAGTGGCAGGGAGTGTGTCCAACGGACCTTTGGATGCGCAGGAAACTCCCGTGGAAAATACTCGGACATTTGAGTGGTCGTCGGAAACTGCAGCGCTTCGCGGCAGGGGCGCGGGTCGTGGACTAGACGGAGCAGAGGGTCTTAGAACAGTCGCAACCGGACGTGGCACGAGATGCAGTTATGGGCACTAGTACAGTTCCGGTATTGGTGGCCTTGATCCAAACAATTTAAGCAGAGTTGCTTTCTTCGGACGAAATTTGAGCGATCATCAACACTCATCGTTAGGAAACGGGGACATGTACGCAGGGGGTGATTTCGTCGTCGACGTCGTCGATGGCCTCCAGAGTACGATAGCACTCTGTCAGAAACGCATCTAACTTATTCCACGTTGGAATTTCAGATTTGTTCTGGATCGACTGTTTCCAGAGAAAAAGAGTGAGATTTGGAAGCTTGAAGGAAATCATATACACAAGGAGACAGTCCCATGCCTCGACTTGAATGGAGGACATCTTCAAGGATGTTAGGCAACTTTGGATGGTGCCTTGCAACTCTTTTAAAGCGGCCCCAGATTCTTGGGGGATCGTCTGAATATTAAGATAAATTATCAACTTACTGTTTACTAAAATTCGCCTATTTTCGAAGCGTTCCATAAGGCTTTGCCACGCGGAAATAAACCCTTTATTGGTCAGCAGTGGCTTGGAAACAATGGAGTGCGCATCGCCACTCGTTTTTGAAAGAAGGTGGAACAACCTTTCCACTGGCGTAAGTCTCAAATTGTTGATGTAGACTGCCGTGAAAAGGTCCCTAAAGGTGGGCCACCGAAGGTAATCGCCTTCAAAGACTTCGATGTTTACTGGTGGCAGACGACAGTCAGTAGGAGTGGGCGGTTGGATGCTTGCGGACGACTTGGTGGACCGGCAGGAGCCCTTCTCTATTGCTTCGTGGAGCTGGGCGACACATCTCGTGTAGACGGAGTAACAGTAACTGTATTTGGTTCCCAGCACTGTTGAGGTGGCTGGATCCTCGGCGGACACGGAAAGAAGGTCCAAACAGTTCTCATAGCCCTTCTTCACATCTACCCATAAGGCCCGGATTTCGTCCAAATGAACTCGGCACATGTGAGGGGAAAAACCTCCAAATGCAGGAGCGCCCAGAGTGTAAATGTCAGAACTAAATTTCTTCACGGCTATGTCTACCGCATTTGGAGCCATATTGGAAATGGACGGGGTAAGCTTGGGCGATGGGCTTGAGATGAGACGGGCACGGAGATGCGGAATGGGACCAGTTTAGGCGCGTTGACGAAATCGAACGTGGATCGGGCTGATCAACTGATCTGAATTATTCACCGACTTGGA
Source organism: Drosophila burlai (assembly GCA_008042655.1). Classification (NCBI taxonomy): domain Eukaryota; kingdom Metazoa; phylum Arthropoda; class Insecta; order Diptera; family Drosophilidae; genus Drosophila; species Drosophila burlai. The sequence continues at coordinate 4,209 of VNJT01016756.1, read as the reverse complement.
GGCCGCTCAAATTGTAATTTGAGAACTGGACAGATTTGAGAAGAACAGAGGGTTTCCGAAGATGAGTAAATTAAATCAATAAATAAATTGATTCGAATTGTGGCGTTGGAAACTATTTAAATAATTGCCACTGGCACGTAAAATGGAAAATAGCCAGAAGATGAATACTTTGATTTGCCTCGTTGGAGTTGGTTAAATTCGCGCAGTGAAATAATCGGAGCCAGCTCAAAAAATAAAAACCCAGAAAAACGAAGCGACTGCTACTGTAGGCGGACGATGCCTGATTCGGATTAAAAAGTAGAATTGGGAACAAGAATGTAGACAGGAAAGTCTGAGATCTTGATGTTTTAGGAACCCAATATGTAAATATAAATGGAGATATATATTTGGAGTAAATATATTGCGTGGCTTGGACGTGGAGTTTACTTATATTTTAGCTGACTCAGAGAAGAGGCAGTAATAGAAAATAAATTAATTAATAAATGAGGAAAGTATTGGCCGTAAAAATAATTAATTACTTTCGATCGTAATTATTATAGTAAGAGTAAAAGAAAATAAAAGGTGGAATAGAACCCTTGGATTTGGTTCGGCCGAAAAGCTCACTGCTATGGCGTTGGCAAAGCAGTGACGCAAGAGGGGGGAGAAAAAGAGAAACAACAATAACGCGGCCGCTGCAGCGATTAAGTTGTTAATTTGTGGATCTGTAATGATGTTTCGTTTTTAATATTTGTTGTATTGTCTCGGATTTAATTTGTATTTATGTATGTATGTGTCGGATCTAAATCGCTATTGTAATCGGCGTCGCGTTCTACCGTTACAGCGCAACGTTTTCTGGTGCGTTCTATTCGGGAGCGAGGCATGTCTGTCTTCTTCTGAGATTAAAAACTCAGTGTCCAAAAACAGCGTTGCAATAATGCGTAGAACCAAAGTCTACCCGCAATACCAACGCACTTTGGAGACTTATTTCACTCCACACACATCAATACCAACACACATTTTCTCATTATTCTCAATTCCTGATTCCCATTCTTAACGGGAACATATATCCCTCTCGCTCCCGACCGCGACCAGACTACGTTTGACAGAAACAGTTATATTAACAGTTTTTTGCCACGCTTCCAAGAGGTAGAGAACGAGAACGCGTTTTCGAAGAATATGCAAAACGAAATAAGGAAACACAAAATGACAGAAAAGGTCATTATATTTGAAATTAAAAATAAATCTGCGACACGGCCTTCCTGACCTTACGCGCGTCCTCGTGCGTTTACAATTCATTTCTTTTCTTAAGTCATTAACATTATTATTATTGTTTTATTCATTTATTCTTAAAGCAAATTAACAAATTTCTTTCAAGTTTCATTTCTTAGATTTTATCATTGAATTTTTAAGCCATGAGATCCGGATTACCACCAACTTTTATTCAGAACATACCATAATATTTTTTTTTTTTTCAAAGCGTTTACATTCTTAATTCAATACATTCATTTCATCCACTAGCGCGCATTTTATCAAACCGGCCAGCCCATATTCTTATTAGCCTAGCACACAGCTTACAATTCGACAAACCGGCCAACATACATGGCACACAGTTGACGCAATCTATAAGCCGGCCAACTAACCAACACCAGCAATCGTGTCCGGAATTCGAACTATTCTGCAACAAAACGGCGAACCACATATGTAACACGGGCACCCATCTGAAGAGAAAGTCGTTTCCCAAACCGATCCGAAGGTTTACAAAAATCTTAATCAATTTTCAAGATCACAGCCCTCATTGGCTTGATCCATATCACAGCCCTCACTGGCTTGATTCATAGCGTCTTTTCCTGCGCCTTCATCCTCTATTTCTGTGGTAATCCCCTTCTCAGGCATACGTCGCAAAAATTCATGAGAATATTTATAAGTTCGATTATTATTCAATGCTTTCAGCTTATATCTATCTCCTGGTAGTACTTCGGCCACCAAAAATGGACCTTTAAACTTAGGATCTAGTTTGGTCTGGTGCCGCTCTTCATTTTTAAGCAGAACATGGTCACCAACCTTGTGTCTCACAACAGTAGCTTTGTTCTTGTCAAATCTTTCTTTATCAATTTTGGCATTTTTTTCCATGTTACATTTTGCTATTTCCCTAACTTTTTCAATATCGACAGTATTTTCATTGCCTACGATAGGTGTAAGACCAAACGGCCTCGCTTCTTTGCCAATAAGAATTTCTAATGGGCTAACTTTAGTCACTCTATTGGGCGTGCAATTAAGAGCCAGTTGAATTTCGCATAAAGAATCCTGCCAAGATCCCTGGCCAGTTTCAACCGCAGTTAGCATGGACTTGAGAGTACTCATGACTCGCTCAATTCACGAAACGCTGTACTAGCAAAACTACGACCTTGATCGGCGATCAATCGTGAAGGAACACCAAATAAAGATATTAAAGTCCTTACTGCCTTAATGCAACTTATAGTGTCTAGCTTTATGGTATGGGATAAATAGACAAATTTGGTAAATGCGTCTATTAGCACAATTATATATTCCTTCTGATCATTTTTTCCGCTAAGCTTCCCCGTAATATCGACATGAACTGTATGCCACGGGATGTCAATCTTAGGAATGGGATGCAGTTCGGCCTGTATTTTGCCAGACGGAGGCTTTGACAACCTGCATGTAATGCAGTTGTCCACGAATTTGCGAACATATTTGGACATTTTATCAAACCAATAAAACTCGTACATATTCTCAAGAGTTTTCTCCCATCCGAGGTGCATGATTGACTAGTGGACATTGTTGACAGCGGACATTGTTGACAGCGGACCACCTAAATGGCTTTGGAATTATGGGCAGACAACGAGACTTTCCGTTTCTTTGGATTTTCCTATACAGAGTCCCAGACCGTAGTTCGTAGCTTTTAGCCAAATCTCCGGGCAATTCATCATTACGTAATTTAGAGACAATAGAAGCAGTTTCTTCGTCTCTTTGCTGCTCAGCCAACAACCAGCCATCAGATATTTCTGTCAGATTGATATGCTTTTCGACTGTGCCTGTTGATTTCCTAACACTTTCTGGAACTGGATTCCGAGACAGAAAGTCAACATGGGCCATACGCTCACCAGGTCTGTACTCAATATCAAAGTCAGAACTTTGCATGTACGACCACCACCTTTGGACCTAACTCCCAGGGTCCGCGAGAGAATTTATGCGAATTGCAGTCGGTGAACACAACGAAATGACGGCCATGCAAGTAATGACGGAAGTGTTTTATGGAGTTGTATACGTTACCGTATGAATGGTAACGCGATTCTGCTGATGATGTCATCTTGCTAAAATATTCGATAACTCGAGGCTTCTTTTCAATTCGGTGCAACAAAATAGCGCCATAGCCATCGGCACCAGCATCAGTGTGAAGCTCGATAGCAAATTGTGGGTCGAATATAGTGAGAACAGGTTCATTAGTTAAAGTAGATATTAGTTCTTGCCGTATTTGCTCATGCTCAAATTCCCACACAAATGATTTGCTCTTTGAAGTTAGGGCGTAAAGAGGTTTCATCAGTTGTGAAAACTTTGGTACAAATTGACGAAAATACGAGGCAAGTCCAATAAATTGTCTCAATTGAGTGATGGACCGCGGGGGTGGCAAATTAACGAGGGCTTGAATTTTTCTAGGGTTTGGTCGAATCTCACCTTCTCTAACTTCAAAACCCAAATACTCTACACAAGACTTGAGAAACGAGCATTTAGTAATATTAAAAGAAAATCCTGCTTGAGTAAGTGTTTGCAATACTACTCGTAGCCTGTCAAGAGCCTCTTCCTTTGTATGTGCAACTATCATTACGTCGTCCATGTACACGATGGCGTATGAATGAGTAAGATCACCTAAGGCACGATTTATGGCTCTTTGGAACACAGCAGGGGCATTTTTAAGCCCGAATGGCATAGCCAAATATTCGAATTGGCCTTCTGGGGTAACGAACGCCGTGCGCTCAATTGAATCCGGGTGGATTGGGATCTGGTGAAACCCGCTTGCCATGTCTATACAACTGAAAAACCTGGCACCACTCAGCCTAGCGATCTGATCTGAAATAAGCGGCAATGGATATTTCTCAGAGACTGTATTTGCATTAAGCTCCCTATAATCCACACAGAGGCGGTCTGTACCATTTTTCTTTCGAACAAGCAACATAGGGCTCGCAAAGGGGGAGTAACTAGGTCTTATAATGT
>VNJT01016742.1:0-15119 GCA_008042655.1 Drosophila burlai | reverse complement strand
GAAAATTTTGTCCAAACTCGGACTGGAATCTTTAACATAACTAAATTTCACGTCAAAAAATCGATTGCACTCACCTTCTTAATTAACACACTTCACACGGTGACACTTTTAAAAACGTGCAATAAAACTTTTGTGGTTTTTTTCACGGTGAAAAAATTCATTTTTCCGCCACACAAAGCAAACGCGTCCGTTCCGTTTGGTATAAGGCACAAAACAATCGAGCTTCAATAGCGCACACATGACATTTGACAGATCCATATATCTGTCCTGTGTCAAAAGTTACACAGGGGTGTCCGCAACCCCCCCCCTGTCCACTGCTGCCACCTTTACCCTATACACCCAGCATACTATACACTCCAGAAGCCCCAAGTCTGTCTGGCCGTAAAATGCAGAAAGTAACACAAAGTAAGAGGACTTGTGTACCTTCGGGATTCGCAGCTCGTGCCAGTCTCACCGCCTTTATGATCCTTGTAATTAATGCATACCTTAAGGATATAATAGGAGCCCTGGTCTGGCCGGAGTCTGGCCAAAGATAAACGGAAACGGAAACTGAAACTGAAGCGGCGGCAACAAAAGAAAATCAAAACCAAGTGTGACTGACGTTTTAATAACTCGCAACAGTTTTGTGCAGCATTTTTCCTATCCTAGAGAAAATCGAAACTGCCGGGGCTTTTCATTTGGCTCTGGAGTGCGAGTGCCAGCTCCTCGACTGCGCTGCCAAATAGTCAACGAACAATAAGTCTTAAAGTCATGCCAGGACTGCCAAGTGCTGTCCCTGTCCCTCCATCCTGACTGACTTATGCACTATGTTATGCATGCAGTCGAGTTGCCAGCTCGTGTTCCTATCTCTTCCCCGGGCTGGCACACAACAAATGTAACTACGAAATTTAACTAACATTTCTGTGCATCCTGACATCCACACAGGCTGGGTTTTTCACAGCCTTTCAGGAGCTGTGCGTGTGCGGATGGCAGTTGACCTTTAAAGGGATTTCTTTTTTGAAATATTTTAGACAAAGAAAATATTTTGTGATGCCCAGAAAATACAGATTTTAAGAGATGCAGGCTTCTTGAGAGTGTTTGGTATTCGTGGGAGTTGAAATTCCGTTTTTTCTTGTTATTTTTCCTGATATACTGAATACATGGTGCCCATGAATATGTGGTATTCATGCAGATGAAGTGGAATGGCTTCTCTCAGAAGAATCTCTTTGCTGAGGAAATTTTTAAAATTTAATTTAATGTGAGTATCTAGGGTAATACCGAGTCCTTGATGTGTTGTTCCTTGCCATTTCTGGTTTTCCTAGCTCTGCACAGTTGTCCTTCACAGTTGGCTGCATCAGGGCCTGAGTTACTTTCGTTACTCTCGACACTGCAGCAGCAGCACTGCACAGTTTTTATTTCGTTTCGGAAAAACACTTCGCCTGCCGGCGTCCCGGCCCCAATACGCTTTAATGCAATGACATTAATTTATGAGCTGCTGGCCGAGTTGAAGCCCAGCTCCGTTTCAGCCATTTGAGTCGCTCTCTAACTCATTTATTCACTGGCAAAGCCGGGCAGACGGGGGACCTGAACTGGTTGCACGGAGGAGGACTCGTCGGTTTGGCATTCACACGCCTCGTCGCGCTGGCACTTAAGTAATTTCAACTTGCAAACAAACACCCCGGATGTCTCGCTCCCGGAGCGGGAGCCATACCAAATGTCAAAGTAGTTGTTAACATTTCCGCTTTTTCGCACGGCTTTTCTTTGGCCCCCCAGTCTCCGCTTTGTCCCTCTGCCCCTCTAAATGTATTTTTCGAGCTGGGAAAAACTTTGGTTGCAACCAGAAAGCGAATTGCAAGCCACAAGGAATGCAGTCAAGTAAAGCTGCTGGCGAAAAAAGTTTCCCTTCGCCCGGACGACACTCTTAAATTACTGACTTAATTATAAAACATGAACGCTGCTGCTGCTGCTGCAACTGGGGGAGCTTAGCCCGGCCAGCATCCTCCGCTGAGTTCGCATTGCCACTGCCACTGCCAGTGCAGTTGCCAGTAATTTACATAAATAAGTTGGCGCGGAGTATTAACATGAAGGTTACAAATCGCCCAGATCCTCCTCCTCCTCCCCACCCTGTGCCCCATAAAATGTTAAATGGCATTTAAGCTGTTGACTTTTAGATAAAACCGGGTCAACTGTGGCTTGACCTGGTAAGGGAGACACGGGATCAGGGACTGGGGAAAAAGAAAGGCTGAGAGCTAAAGAGTAGCTCCAATTGTTACACTTCCTGGCCTCCCCACATGTCCTTCGCTCTAACCTCCCCTCCGACTCCTCTGCGACTTACTGTCGCTTCATGTTGACAAGCTCAACAACCGTCAGCTGCAAGTTGCTGCAATTCCTCATCACTGGCTCACACATCACATCGTGTGTGTGTGTGTGTCTAGAACCTATCCCACTTCGCCCCTGGTGGCTTGACTGCTGAGGTTCTTGAGGTTTTTGGGGTCTGGGGTCCTTCCCACCCGCCGCCAGTCTCATGTGCAACTGACATTTTTCAACAAGCTGTGGGATTTCGCCCACAACCAGCAGCACATCACATCTACAAACATTGACTTTGACTTGTTCCCTCTGAATTTTTGGGGGGCAGGGCGGCCGGAACGAACACACACTGGGGGAAAGTCAAGGATTTTAATCAAGAATAACGACTTATTTTTCGGAGAAGGACGTTAATGTTTAATAGTGGCTGTGAAGTTTAAAAATGCATATGTTTACAGCTTCTTTGCCCCTAACAAAAATATCTAAAATTATATAGCTTTATCAGCTCTTCTGTTAAATTTAAAAGCTATTATTAACTAAAACAAAATGTCTTTCTGTATTTTATCTTACGATTTTTTCCCAGTGTCTCAGACTGATAACTCATCAAGTTTCCATATCCCTGCCCAAGCCTGCCAGTGAAGCGTTTTTAATGTGTTTATAAATATGCCGGCCAGACGAAGTCCTTCGTCCTGCACACACCTCCCACTCCCTGAGAACTTGCCTCCGATCCAAGCCTTGCAAAACTCTAGTTTATAAAACTGTTGTCCCCCCTTTTGATACGCTCCAAATTGACCCCTTGGCTGTGTGATGTGTCGTTCGTGTATCTACCTCTCTACCTCTCCCAACAATGATGCCGAATCCAGGACATCCTGTGTCACAGGCCCTGGCTGGGGGATTTGTTATGAGCCGAGAGCCGAGCCGAGTCGAGTTGAGTCTGTTGGCAGACTAAGCGGAAGCTCTGCTGTGGCTGTTTATCAACAATGCCACGCCTCCTGCGGCTTCCTGGGCTAAATGCTAAATGCGAGAATTAATGCAGGGTCCTGGAGGCGAAGGATGATATTGAAATTAGTTGGCCAGACCACACAGGGGCAGTCGGTGTTGGGTTAGGCGATAAGGCGTGGCCGGTTTTGGCATTTAATGAAATCGTTAACCCGGACAAATTTGCATAATCGGTTGGTGGCTGGGCCGGGCTTGGCTAGGGGAGTATTTCCTGACAGGCAATGGTGTTAAATATTTGAACTATGGGCCGATATAATTGCCATTTGATTGCCGAAAGTGAGAGGTGAAGGTGGTTTGGGGGTTAAGTTCAAGAGAAGCAATAAAATTCATAACAAAGAGAGAGAAAATATATTAAACTAGGTAAAACTATGTCTAGAGCAATGGTTTAATAGGTCTTAGCTATGCTGAATATATAGAGAAATATATTCGATTATTTCCCATCTCTACTCCCCCTTTAAACTAATACCCAGATTTAAGGTAACTAGTTTCTGTAGCATTTTCCTAGGCTTTTCCATGGCTGTCACCTCCTCTCCGCCATCATCATCATCCTCATCAGCAGCATCCCAGTCTCCCATCCAATCAGGCAAATATATTCCAACCCCTCGCAGTTGCTTTGTTGCCAATGCCTGGTATATTTTCAATTTCATGCCTAAGCCTGCTTAGGGAGGGAAAAGTGAAACCATATTAGTTTCGGGCCTGTCGTTTTATTGAAGCAACAAAAATGATAATTTCTTCGAGAGAATGTTTTGGGGGCCAAGCCCCTTACCCGAGATATTCCATCTTGTAAGCCCCGTGGCCATGACAAAAGGCTCAATGGGGAACTCTGATCCCCCCAAAATGTGCATGAATTTCAATTTCTGCTTTCTTTTTTTGTGGTGGCCAGGATTTGCAGTCTTACACCCTCGGTTTTTTGTTGGTTAATAATCAAACGCACTCGTTTGCTAACATAGTTGGGGTTGATGATGTAAATGCGCCTGTGGCTTTTGCTTTCCCTTCTTTTCCTTATTTTTTTTTGCCACTTTTGCAGTCGAGAACTCGTCCATTGATACTGGGGAATTGCCCTTGGTTATTTAACTTTTTCGTAGACATGTGATATCCGGACATGTTTCGGGGCCTCTTCCATTAGCGCCCTGCCACAAATCCTGCCGTCCCTTGTTTGCCAGTGTTGAGTAATTGGATTAGATTACTTCTTTTTTTTCTTCCTACCTGTGGGTATAAATATATACATATATATGTATATATATTTTGCGGTTGGCACAGCTGCTGTCAGGCTTGATTGATTGATTGATGGATGGGATGGCATGGCTTGATCTTGTGGCATTGTCAATATGCTTTTTACGGCCCTCGTCATTTTGAGCCAAGTTTATATTAAATTTCTTTTTAATGGTTCCGTTCCCCCAAAAAAAAACAGAATGGAATTGTATCAGTATCGATAAATATATATGTATATATATATTCACTGGCAATGTACCCCGCCTTTATCGGTTTGCTCCGGGCGAGGCCAGGCAGTAATAATTTTCTGCATCATATCTGCCAGGCTATTAAATTCACATAAAATTTTCCTGCGATATGACCGCGCTTTTCCCACGCAATCCTTCGCTTTTCCCACACACTTTCCACGCGCCCTCGCCCGCCTAGAGCTGCAACCAATGGGAAAATCATAAAAATTTATGATTGCAATAATCTGGCTTTTGCACGAAACTTGTTTTTCATGCGGAAGTGCAGAAAGCGCCGACGCTTTCGAGGAATTGACACGAAAATTATGAAATAAAAACTCCAAAACATGAAGCAATGTACATACAGAACGTGTAAATTTTATATTTTAATGATACTCGCGCGGCCTCTGGGAGAGTGTTTCAGTTCATTCGCAATCATGCAGATAAGATGCCACTTTCAACAAAAAAAGAAAACAAAATGGTTATGTCAAAATCGATAAATGACTTTTGGTTCAAAGTCGTTATTTTTGGTGGCTACTCAAGGACATCCGAACACTGCGAAAAAGTACTATACATAATGGTTATTTCTTACTTTTCCTTTTACAAATTTGAAATATATATTTAAGCCTTGACTCTTAAAAGAAAAACTCGAATACCTTTAAATTCACTTAAAAAAGTGCACAAAAAAAAACTTTTAAAAATATACCAATAATAGCATATGGTAAAAAATCTTCTTTTATCATATTTAGTTTCATTTTCTCAGTGCTTCTCCCGTGAAGGCCAGACCGCAATTTCAACTTTGGGATAAGCCCCACAAAGACCCAGCCAGGACGAAGGACGATTTCGCTTTATCAAGCCCTGTACCGTCCGATCTGCGTTGAGTTATCAACGATATGCTTAATTTAGTTACCACAGTAAGGCCCCAGACCCCCTCCCTACCCACTACTATCTCCCGCTGGTCCCTCGGCAAGTGTAATAATTTGTTGTTATTATCTCTCCGGTGGAGGAGAGCCCAAAGACAATGCCAGTCGCATTGGCCCAGTTCCAAGGACAGGCCAGGCGGACAGGCAGGCATCCTTTGCATGTGGCATCCATCTATATGGAATATACATCTATGTGTGTGTGGGATGTGTGTGTGTGTATGCTTGGGGGGCTGAGGGGCACCATAATGAGCGCATTACACGCCATGTGGCACTTGTGCCTATCTCCGATGTTCTCAACACTTGGCGCTTCGCCTGCGTCGAACGCATAAATTTCAAGGACGCCGAAACACGCGCCAAAGGGGTGGGGCGAGGGCGGAATGAGAAAAAACATGGCCCAAGAACATGCGAAGCGCGAAAAATAAATTGACAGCCCAAAGGTATGCAGCGCGCTTTTCTTCAGCCAGTTTTGACCTACATGTGAGCAAAGGTAAGGGTTGGCAGAGGGGGGTGTGGCAGGCTACTGGGGGAAAAAGGACACTATGCCAGGCTGAAATTTACGCAGGAAAATATACGCATTTTCATAATTATTAAGGCGAGCAGGGAAAAGCTAAATAATGCCATGTTCTTAATTTATAAATAAATGAAATTCTTATTTATAAATACAGATTAAACTTGTATTTTCTTTAAACCATCTCTGTTTTCTTATTAGATTTATCTTTATTTATAAACAATCATAATATTCAATCAATAAAAAGATGTTTAAAATATATTCAGCATCAGCTTTTTTTATTATCGAATACATTTGTTCTTTTTCATCAACCATAAAATTTGCTTTTGCTTTAATCTTCAACTTAAAATTATATTAATCCCCTAAGAACCCTGTTTTTGCTTCTATTTATTAAATAAATAAAATCCACAATTAATCCCAAGTATCCCTGAAGTATAGTATACTTAACAATAAAACACATTCAATTTATATGCATTTATTGCCATTTTAGAATTTCTTTCAACTGTTGGCCGGGGGTAACCATGTTCACAACGATTAAATATTAAATTTAACTCGCATTAAATTAATGCTTCAGGTTTATGGTAGCTCCCTCTTAAAATTGATAATGTCCATAATTTATTGAACAAAATAACCCCCATGTCCTGCTCGGTCAAGAGCTTCCCGATAATGTCATTAATTGCACACGCATGAATTTTTGATGCATTCGGTTGCGAAAATCAATTAAACGTAAACACAGGCGATACCGAGAGTGCACACGATATACGAAATCATTTAAAACAAATATTTAATTAATAGTAACGAGCGTTTGTAAAAAGTCTTAAGTAAGCAAAAATACAGGTTAGCCTAGTGGAAATATTGTATTGTGCACTTTGTTTAATACGTATTTTGTTGTAAGGATATTTAATGAAAATAATTCTTGGCTTTTTATTAGTTCTTCAACTAATACAAGCAATTTATTTTGGGTTCTTTGCTATCTTATCTATTTCTCTTAGCTTTTTTCTAAATTTTCATAAGGGTTACATAGAATGCACTCTATAGGCGCCGCTTTCTAGCCAAGTTCTGAAAGAAAGACGTTGGAAAAATTGCAAATGGTTATATGAAAATTGCCGCCCTGTGACGTGTGCGCAATTTCCGCTGCCGAAGGTTGTGGTTGGGGGATTGGCTGGAGCCGATGGGAAAAATGGCAGCAACTATGCCGGGGTCATTCATCCTGCAAAGTGGCGACACACCAAAGCCGGCTCCGAAATGACTAATGGGCCAAAGGGGCAAGGAAGGAGCAGCAGCAGCAGGGCCAGGACACAGAGAAAAGGCCGACGACGACGACGACGACCAAGAAAGGCAATATGCAAAATTCGTAATTTGCTCTGGCAGACAGGACGAAACTCTCCCTCGAAGGACGAGACTCTCCCGCCGCTCCCTGGCCCCCTTGGGGCAGTTGTCGCATTCACTTGGCCCCTGCAACGTTCGACTATTTTTATGACCAAATGGCGTTTTATTGCCATCGACTTTTCTCGATTTCTGGTTCAGGCACACACACATAGTCCAGTGTATGGACTAGGACTACTATCCTATTCCAGGTCCTGCTCTGGTGTCCTCTCAAAATGTGGGACAGAATCTGGTTTCCTTCAGGTCTGACTAGTTCAAAACAAGTTGACATTCCTGGGCATCGGGACATCGGGCATCCCTTATCGATTTTCTGTTGTTTGCGGGCTAACCAAATCGCCGCCTTAAGCTGTCCAGGAATCCATTTTCCCCCAGCCCCTGCCTCGATTTATACGGGGGTGACTTCGCCCTGGGTGTGGGGCTTTGGCAAAACGTTTCAATTGATTTGAACATTTATTGCTTTCGAGGGGAGGACGTCATGGGACATTGGCCAGACGTTCGGACGAAAGGTAGTCGGAATTATTTCGTTGCATAAAATAGTTTTTTTGTGTTGCTCTGCCGTTCTCCTCGTCCTTTTAAACCAAGGTGGAGAAATCAATGGCAATGGGGAGTGAGAGTGGCAGTTTTCTGTTCCTTATTGGCATCTTGGCCGGATGCTTGGCATGGTTTTTATTTTTGCCAGGTAATAGCTGAGCTTAGGGGTATATTATTTACCAGAAATTAAAGGTTGTTCTAAATAAATTTTAAGTTAACTATATATGAGATTATACACCTAAAACTGTAGTTAAGTTATATGAACTTTTTTTATGATTGCTCTCTTAATTGTTATAAAAGGTTGGTTAAAAATTAAAAATAATTATAAAACGATATCCTTTTTGTACTTAAAGTATAGTCCGATCAGTCAAGTACAAAATTCCTTCTTGTTTTTATGTGATCCCAACATTCCGTACTCCGAGAGTAGAAATCCTGCTCTGGCCCATTGGCTGCGCATTTCTAAAATCAATTCCATTTGCTTTGCATATTTAGTGGAGTTTCTGTTTTTATTCTAACCAAATAATATTCAGCTTTTAACCGATTGTGCTGAGCTGCATGCCAAACATTTTCGCATTCATTTTCCGGGAGTATGGAAATTCCGAATGCGCCGCATTGCCCGGAATAATAATTGTTTTGTTTATGGCTCCGCCTGCCTTTCGCTTTAATTGCACCGAAAAACATTCCGAAAACTAATTAAAATTCTTTTTCTGTTTTTCCGCCCGCTTTGCATATTCAAATCATTAAAGAGAAATGCACGGCGGTGTTGGCAATTTTTTGTAATTTGGCTCAACTCAACACCTTTTTGAGTGGTTGCTCTGCTCAGGCGGGACCAACGTGTTGGCATTTGTTTTTTACTCTCCTTATTTTTGTGTGCCCCGCAGCAAAAAACACAAAGAAACGGCAGAGTGAGAGAGAGAGAGGCAGAAACAGGAAAAAAACAATTTCAAAATTCACATAATGAACTGGGGACCGACAGAGATGGCGGGATGGAGCAACCCAGGGATCGACGACGGGCGAAAAGGACCGAAAGCAATCCTTAAAGCCCTGCCAAATAGCATGCCAGTTGGCAGTAAGCGAGAAATAATTATTTGCCGTGCTAGGCGAACATTATTCACTCGAATTCGGCCAGGAAAAGGCGTAGCAGCCACGGCAAAACAGAAATATGTTAAACAACTCGGCCTGATACAGCCACAAAAAAAATTGTAAAGGCGGGGAATTAAGGCTCTGAGTAAAAGTCTTTTCACAAATTTATCAGTGAAAGAAATTCAGATGTTGTAAATTAGTCAATGATAATTTAAATAAATGAGAGAAGATAAAGAGAAGAGAAGCAAATTTTAGGAAAATTATTAATTAATGAAAGAAAATATTATAAGCTTTAAAATAATGAAGTATTTCATGACTGAAATCAATATGAAGAATACTTTTATTAATACCTTTGATTAGGTAATAGCTTAAGGCCTAAAAAGTTCCCGTTGTCCCCCAACGATCTCCTCTTCCTTTGTCTTTGATAAATTCCCTCTGTAATTTAATTACACACCACATTTTTCTCTCAGTACCCGTTTAAGTGTACTTTACCCCACCTGACTGCTTTTAATGTTGTCATTTTGGGGCCGCTTTGTGATTTACCTTTTGCCAGTGCCTTGTTCCCATTTAGCTGCGAAATTTGCTGTCTAATTTATGTAAACCTGCCGCTCATCCTTGCCAGGACTCAACCTTACCCTTCCCTGGCTCGAGCCACGCACTGTAATTTATGAAATTGCCATCAGCTCATGCTCTCACGTCTTTCACTCACTTTCCCCACTCTCACTCAGCCCCTACTCGCTCCCAACCATTGACATTATGAATGCTTTTCAATTTTATTTATGACGTAAATTGTTAATAAATGCAGCCGACCTCGGAACGTGACTCGCCCGATGTCTTATCGCATTCGCCGGAATGATTAATGTCTGGCATAAACGAATTGCATTTTAAATAAATTATTACGCATACGCCGCGTGGACCTCGCGGGCGTCTCTAATGAAGCTGCCGGCTATTTGGAGGGGCAGGGAGAAGAGCAAAGACTCCTTTTTAAAGGAGTCGAGCTGCGGCATGTGTACTCGCCAAACTTGGTTGGCAAACTCTTTTTATTTCTTCGCTTGCAGCTTGATTAAAATTTCATTAACAAAGAGCGGCAAAAACTTGCGGCATACTTTAAAGCTGTGGCTGGCGTGTGTGGGTGCGGGAAATCTGCGGTGCCGCACACACACACACACATACACACCTACACACACCATCATGCCTGAGGTCAAATTTAAGGTTTCTAACTGCACTGGAAGTATTTATGGCCGCGTCTCCATACAAGAGGAACCACTGTGCTATGGGGGTATTTTTGGTGTACCCTTTGCTCTATATATTATAAAGGGTATATTAAGTGCAAGGAAAATACTAAAAACGAAGTAAAAACAATTATTTTTTAATGAGAATTAACTTAAAAAAATAATAGATACTTTGAATCAATAAAATTACCACCCAAAAGTAAGCAACAAAAAAATGTTGACATTTAAATATATTTTTAAGGCTTACTCTATCAAATGCACCTTTAAAACCAACTCTTTCAGAAAACTCGAACCCAAAGGTATGCCATATTTTGTTTATAAACTAACCACTAGGTACTAAATGGTCGATACCCTTCACTTCAGGATTTATTCTGCTTTTTCTCTCCTTTCTCTGCTGGCTTTTTTCGCTTGAACGCTTCGTTTGTTTGCCAACTGGCGACGGATCCTTAAGGATGTGTGTCTGTATGCCGCACAGTATGTGTGGCACTGTGTGTGTGTGTGTGTCTGGCTGGGAGTGTGTGTATGAGTGCCTGTTAAATTGCTTGTTTATGTTGGCCCGCGCTTCCTGCGAACAAGGACTCTTGCCGCATGCGGCAATCACTTGAAAATTCTCATATGATTTTGATTTCTTTTAATTTGCGAACAACACCCATCCCATTGAGCCTTGTCTGCTGCTTGCCTTTTTTCTTGGCCCGCAAGATTCCCCTCTCCTTTCTGGGTGTTTTTTGCATGTTGGCAAATATTTTTGTTTAGGCTTGTTGATTTTATTACGGCTTTGTTGTTCCACGCTGCTCACTTAAGCAAATTGAGAATTTGTAAATATTTAATGAGCCCGGAAAGAGAGACACGGATAAGGAGAAGCAACAGGATGCAATTCACGGTGTAATAAACTTGTAATTATTGTGTGTAAATACATAAAATCAAGGAAAGTCAGAACGATTCTGTTAATATTTAAAAAAGGGTATAAAATAACTTAAGTAGTTTCTTATTTTCCCTCGGTGTGTCCCTTGTACCTGACAGCTGCAGGCTCAACAATCTCCTTAACTGCGCGCCATAATTATAATGCCTGCTTCAGCCTTTATTCACTCTTCCGCGCCTGCACTGCAAGGAAAAAAGGGAGCTGCCTGAGCACTTATTAAGTTTCACCTCATTAATTGTTCACTTTTGCTCTGCGATCCGTCGAGGGTTTCCTCTGCCGCCGGGACAGGCTCTTAGTGGCCCTAATCCCCGGCCCGCAAAACCTCACACCCGTTGGCATGTCAAGCATTTAATTACTGGCCATCAGCAGGGCTTAAAAGGGACCTCCTCCTGGCCACTGTGATCCTGACGGGAATCCGCTCCGTTAAAATAACATTAAGCCAGTGAAGGGATTAAGGATTCATCATCACTCCGACGGCCTGTCCTTTTTGCTAACTGCCTTCTCATTTTCATTTTCATTTTTTGCTACGCAAAATATTTTCATTAAAATGTCAAAAAATATCTGAAAATATTTTGCGCAGACACGCAGCAAAAAAAAAGAGGGAGGGAATGGTGGGTGGTGGTGATAAAAATGAATGGCAAACGCAAATGCAAGAGGCGGCAAAAAGGATTCAAGATTTGTTTAACCAGTATTCGTTTGCCGTTTGTCCTCGGCTCCAGCGAATTGTCGGGAGAGTCGTTAAATTGTTTTCATTATCCTTGTAAGCCCTGCCAGCGAACCGTACATTCCGGGGTCAGAGGTAATGGCCGCTCTCCAGCTATCGCCGTTGCTTTCCCTCTTTTCGCCGCTTTTCCGCATTTTCCCTCCTCTGTGGCAATTAAAACCGCAATGCAAATGAGCTGTGCTTAATGCGTATGCCAGCAATGTGTGCGTGTCGGTACACTCAGGGAAAATTTTGTGATGGAAAAAGACATTGCTATAATTTGTAGTAATAATTTTGATATAGAGAGATGGATTTTCTTTTTTTAATTTAATTTTTTTTTTTTTAATATTAATGCTTGAATTTACCATAAAATGGTAACTTCTTCAATAAACACACTTATTTTCTTTCTGTGAATTTTCCCTTTGAATAGTTTGCGGTGCTGAAGAATAGAAAAATTTAATTGCTCTGCTGGGAAGGCTGGTCCCTTAATTTTTCCGCTGTTGTTTTGGAAAACGCTTAGGCCGCTCCCATATGCAAAGGGAAAAAGCGGCAAAAAATAAAAGTTCGAATTGGGTTGGGTCGCACTTGTTGTTGTTGTTTTCTTCTTGTGGTTCTTCTTGTGGGGGTTACTCGTTCCCATTGGGTAAACAATCGACACATGATGCATTCAGAGGGAAGACGGCAGGCCGAGCTGTGCCAGGCCGACCTTCGCCTTCGCTCGTGTTTCCGTCTCATTTGTAATTAATTAAATTACTTCCGCTTAAACTGCGCTGCAGACGCCGGAACCCGAGTCTGAGACTGAGACCGATTCCAATTCCAAGTCCCAGCCCGGCGACTTCTCAATTACGCCTCGGCCCTCAGTCCTCCTCGGCGCAGCCCAGGTCCTTTTCCTGCTCCGGCTCACGGCTTGTTTATCCTTCGCAGTCTCAGCCTCTGGACTCGGCGAAGTAATTAAGAAGACATTTCACCCGGGCATCCTTTAATCTGTGCGTTTTATTTACGGCATCGTGTTTACTTCATTGCCCGGCCAGCGATGGTTACAGAGGGAGAAACCGGAACACTCAAGTTTCGTAATGCTTTCAGCTATGGAAATTTTTGAATATTGATTTGATTCATGTAGCACTAGGGCTGATTATACAGCTGCTTTTACTTAATAGGCTTCACCCCGGAGACATCTTCTATCCAGCCCAGATAGTTGACCACATTGGCAAAGCCTACCAGATGACCATTGTCACAATTGCTTCCTTTCCTAATAAATGAGATAACTCCGACTAGAGTCCGCTTCTGGCGATGCACCAGAGGTCCCCCTGAATCGCCGTCACAAATGGATGATCCAGGTTGAACGCGGCCGCAGAGCGGAAGTTCCCCTTCGGTTGAGTACTTCTTGGGGCACTCCGAAGCGCTAGCGATCTTAACTGTGGTCCACATCAACTGTTCGGTCATCGGACGCCGCTTTCTATTCCAACCAGCAGCAATAGCCCACTGATTCGCAAAGGACTGGCCCTTATCCGTGGACGATGGCAAGGGAATGGCCTTAACATAATTGGAAAATCTTATCCGAACGGTTTTTATCAGAGCCAAATCGTTTATAAGTGAACTATAATTGGGATGTTTCACTACGTCGCTGTATTTAAAGGAGATCTTTAATCCTTCCTCTCGCTCTTTGGAGCCATAATAGATATAGGCCTTAGACCCAGGTTGCCATGGTTTCCAAGAATCGAAGCAATGGGCAGCCGTCAGAATCCATTCATTCGAAATTATATTGCCACCGCACCAAAAAGAATTTAATGCGTTTTGAATTTTGATTCCGACCAGGTAGGCAAATTCACCATCCCTAGCTATGTGGCCTTTAACGACCCGCGGCTGCAGATCCGCGCTGCAAATGTCAACGATTTGGAGTACCAACAGGCAGAGTACGAGTATCATGTTGAGCTGGAAACTTAACTTGAAGTCAAAGGCAGCCAGAGTTTCTTTTTATACTCATTTTTCTGTAATAGTACTTTACCGATTAAGAGCTATAATTAGTTTTCTTCCGTGGATAATACATTTAAAGATAAGAACAGCTAATGGAAAGTGTAGCAAATCTTCGTTACATTTTGTTATAATTAAATTGCTTTCGTAGTTAAACAAGTTTATCTGTATTTTAAATAATAAATCATAAATGTGTACTTGATAATTTCTAAAAACTTTAATGTTTAAGATGTTACTTTGTTTTTCGCTGTGCACTAATTTAGCTTCGTGCTGGGTCCAAGGCACGCTCTCATCTCTAGCAGGAATGCCTGGCAATCTTGATGGCTTTGCTTTGGTTTTGTTTAGTGTCTGTGGCTTGGCGCCTGGTTCCTGGTCCTCCATGTCCTGCGTATCCTCGGGACTCGCCTCCTTTTGGATGGTCGTCTCCTTTAATCTGTTGCCAGTGGACTGAACCGAACTGGTTGTTATTTCGTGCCCAGCGCACGCTTGATTAGTCGCCTAATGAGGTGTTGACTATGAACGTCTAATGATTGCCACACAACCGCCTCCCACACACACGCACCCTTGCACTTGGGCGCAGCTTTAAGTTGCTTTTAATTAAATCAAACTCCCTTCTGCTCCTTTCTTGCAGCTCATGAGCCCAGACAACTCTCTTCTGTGAACGTGGCCCACTGGAGGAAAGCCCAATGAAAAGTTTGGTTGCCCCCGAACCTATGTGAGTAAATCAATGGAAAAAAACGAAGGGAAAAACTGATAGAAAAACTAACAAAAAACACGAAAAACTATCCACGAATTTGCATTGAAATTTTGCTTTCGGCTATACGAAAACCTAAAAAACATTGCGATTCTGCAATATCGCTCTCGCTTTCCGCTGGCCAACTTTCAATGCAAATTTCGCAAAAATTTATGGTACACGCGAAAACATGAAAAACGAAAAATTCTCTACAAAATTGGCATATTTTTTCTCCCTTCTTTTTATTTACATGAAATTTGGCCTTAAAATGCGAACCGAAACGAATCGAAACCAAATTGGCTTGGAAACTTATGCGCAAAAAATTGGCAACTAATTGGCGAAACGTAAAAAAAACCTTGTGCAATCGATAATCGCATAAAATGGGAAATGTAAAACACAACTAAAAAAAAAA
>VNJT01016736.1:0-24694 GCA_008042655.1 Drosophila burlai | reverse complement strand
TGTTTACGTGTAAATAAAACCTGCAATCCTATACATGGCATTAAGCTATTATTCTATGTTTTCTGAGTGTAAAATAGAAAAAAAACGGGTTATGTTCATTTTATTGTGAGAGAGAGAGGATGTCGGGCATGTTGCGTATACGCCGTGTGGGTGACGGGTCGTGTCCTGGAATGTTTAACTTTGACATTAGTAATGCTGTTGTTGCTGTGTTGTGCGACTATCGAGGACCATACAGTACCGCCTCCCCCTTGGCCCATAGCCCCAGTTACTGTCATTAAACTGCTGGAAAGGCCAACATGTGTTGTGTCTTCGTATACGGGTGTGTGTGCGGGAAAAGTAATAAAAACGAGGCAAACAATTGAAAATATTTACACAGGACACTTGTTATCACAAAGACATACAATGCCCTGCATTAAATCGGTCACACTCGAAAAAATACTTGTAATTTCTTATTTAATAAAGAATTATCTACAACACTTGGAATTCGTTGTCAAAATTAAGATTTCTGATTTATGTATTGGAAGATTTTAGGTTAAATAAATATTTTTGAATCAATAAAATTTCAACAATTTTAAAAATGTAGAATCACGGATGAAACAGAAAGAAATTTAAAATTAAAAAATTAATTAATTTTAGGAAATTAAATATTTCACCCAATATTAAAATAGATTCTATAATTCAAAGCATAATTTTGTAACATTAAAATATATATTTCACTCATATATTATCAAATTTTATATATAATGGTTTTTTATTCTTTGGCGACATTTTTAATTAGTAGGTATTATATTTAAAAAATGATTTTGTATATTCCACTTTTCATAAGTTCAATTTTTATCAGCGGTTCCAAAGTATAAAATTTTTTCGAGTGCACCAATCTGCCCGCACAAACATAAACATAAACATCACTCGAAACGTGGGGTATTGCGGGGCCCAGGAAGGAAAACAAATCAGACGGACGGCAGTGAGCAACAGGAGGAAGCGGCGGACAGCCCCCATCCTTGGAGTCCATCCGCTGATGGATGCCAGAATGGGGGATGGCCAGAACCAGGTGAAATCATAATGCAAAAACGAATGGCAAAGTGGAGGAGCAATAAAGCAAAGCAAACGCACGTGCAAACGGAAGCAATTATGTACAGCTTGAGAGCGGAGCGAGTGGAAGAGCGGAGCGAGCATGAGGCATGTGAGGAGGGCGGCAGGTGGGCGGCAGGGCAGTTGGTAGCGTGGGCGGTAAGCGTGTGTGTGTGACCCTCCGGATTTAGTGGCCTAACCAGGTTAGAAGGGTATCGAGATAAGGAGGTGCCAAAACTGGCGTATCTCTGAGGATTTACCCATCAGGTTAAGTCAAGTGGTGAGGGTTATAAAGAAGTAAAGGGGGCTTTTTGGTTTCAGTTTGCATTAGTTTAGAGCTGTGACTGAGAGAAAATCTTCTTTGCTTTTCTTAGTCGGGAATAAGTTAATAACTTTTTATTTATGTTTTTTAATGAATACTAATACAAAACTTGACTCTTGGAAATAAAAACTAACCTATTTACTTTGTGGTTTATTTTAATGATGATTTTCTTAACAAAATCGTTTTTAATTGAGTTTGAGGTATCTAAATATATTACTCCAAGTTTATATATATTAAAAAGAAAATAAAATAATATAATATATTTTCCAGACTGAGTTAATGAAAACTACAATAAATCGAGAGCTTAGTGGGACTTAGCAGAGATGATCTTGAACGGATATGAGCGATGTAAATACTCTAGTTAATGGAAATATATACAGATGCACATAGAAATTCAACATGATCCTGGGTAGTCAAAAAAATAAAATTAAATAGATGGAGAAAGCCAGATGCACTCTGGACATGATTGACAGCAGCTGGCAGCTGGTGAAGCATGAATATGAAAGGGTGGTGGAATCATGATGCAGGTGCTGGAGCTGAGAGACAGGCGGAAAGTCAAAGAGTAAGAGAGAGCGGGGAGAGGATGGAGGGGGGATACGACAAGACTCACCGGTTGCACCACAGTGACTGCATCCGGTCTCGAAGCGGCGCTTTCGGTTCTTGCTCTGCTGCCAACATGCCGTTACCGCCGCCCTGCGATTGTGCCAGAAGCGAGTGGACCTGGACCGCGAACCCTGGCCGAGATCCGGAGCTGTGGCGTGACTACTACGTTTACTACTAGCACTTGGACTTGCGCTTGCACTGGCACTAGCACTTGGTGGAACTTTGGTGGTTTCAGTGGTGGTGCCGGCGTTTGCGTTGGTGGTGGTGGTGTTGGTGGTGCTGATGTCGGCGCCGCAGAGCGGACACTTGGGCAGCGGACTGGACACCGGGGCGAAGGTGATGCCGCGGGGCCGCTGCTCAATGATCTCCGCCTCCTCCTCATCCACAAAGATGCAGATGCCACCGCGTCGGATCAGCGAGGATTTATTGGAAAATTCGTGCTCTGCCATTTTTCGGGATTTATTTTTTGTTTTGTTTGGATTTTGGTTTGGAGTAGAAGTAGTTGTTTTTTTTGGTTGGACATAATTTTGGTGATTTGATTTTACATATATACACATAGAACACACAACGAAATGCCGTGGAAGAGATAGGAGAAAGAGAGAGAGAGAGACAGATAGAGACGAGAGTACAGTACAGAGGATAACAGTAGTTCACAGGACACTCTTTCTCGGGAACACAGAGAAGTATCACATGCACTGGAGGCACTCCTCCCATGCACCGGCAAACGCTTAGGATCGGGAGAATATTGGAAAGGAGAGGATTTTTTGAAGGGGTGAGTACAGTCCCTTCTGCTCTTCGTTTGCAGGTGCAACTAGCTAACAGCCAGCACTAATCTATAGAAAGCTCTTCTAAGATACTCTCTTAAAGCATTATATTTTAGCTTTTTCAATGTAGGGCTCTATTGAAGATAGTATAAGCTTCAAGATGCGTAACGCGATCGATTTTATGCGGTCTGGCTCCAGGTTCTTTTGAAATTTTGTCTAAAAGCCAAAAAAGAAACAGCCGGCCGCTCTCTAGTTAGCATTTAATTGCCTCCGGCGCTCAAGCAATCTAGATCTATAGCCTGTATCAGTCTTGTCAGTATTGTAGATTTTTATGCTATCTTTGTGCGAGCGTTATGCATCTTATAGCTTCTGGCTCTATACTTGTAAATAAATACTAACTGCTTTTAAGAAATTCAGAATATTAAACAGCGAAAGGAATACACCTTCTAAAATTCCAAAGAATTATTGGCAGTACATAAAGGATGTTTTTATTGCCTTTTTAAGTTAAAGAAACCTTAAGGAGTTTATTTACTCTCTATATCAAACTGAAAAATCTGTTTAAAATATAGCGAATTTCCCAAATGGCAGAGGCAATATATTTTTAAAGAGAAGCCTGCTCATCTGCACAATACTAGCTATAAACACATTATCCTTGCTACTCACTTGCTGAACTCGTGGACACGCGGCCCATGGGAATGTAGCTGCGACTGTCGCTGTTCTCCTGCGAAAAGTTTATGACGTTCACGTCATAGGTCACCACGGATGCCTGTCGCTTGCGCACCGTCTGGATGCCATCGTAGCCCGCCAGGATGCTGCAACGCTGTCGCGCTCCGCCTCCCCCTCCGTTTCCGCCGGAAACGCTCACGTCCGCATCGCCGTTGCTATCTTTGCGCTTGAACAGCGGCGACGTGACATCCTTGTGCTCGTCGGAGCCGGCCTCCACGGGCGACAGCGTGGAATCGAGTATGATCTCCGGCTTGGGCGAGGGCATTTGGGGATTTGGCTGTGACGGCACCGGAACGGGCACTGGAACGGGTACTGGCAGGGTGGTCACCACATCCAGGGACACGGTAGAGGTGTCACTGGGCGTATAACCGGGTCCGGCGGCATGCGGCGGCGGCGACAGGAAGTACACATTGATGGACGCCGGCTGCCCGTTGCTATTGGCGTTGGAATCTATAGCGGCTCCGTTGCCTGCGGTCTGCGGAGCCGGCGTATTCGGTGGGGACATCAGGTAGTTGGAGCACACCTGGTCGCTGAGCGTGCTCAGGCGCTGGGGAGCACCGGCCGGTCGGCCCAGCGGAAAGCTGAGCGACCGGAAGATCTCCGCTAGCTCCGAGCTGCTGGCAATGAGCAGGCCACTCGGCTCCGGCAGCTCAGGCGGCGAAAGCGATGGCGGCGGCGTGGAAGGCTGCTGGGGGGACTCCCCGAAGCAGTCGGCCAGCTGGGCCAGCTCGTCGTCGCTGCGCCGGGGCCGGAGCTGAGAGTCCGGGGTCTTCACCTCGCTGAAGTCAATCAGCTGAACGCCGTCGCTAAACTGCTGGATCACGGTGGCGCCGTTCTGCTCGCTGAGCACGTTGATGTCCAGCAGGATGTCCGGCTTGTTGGGCGTGGAGTCCGTGTCGCTGTGCTGCCGCTGGCGTCGCTCAAGTTTGCGTTCTTTACCGCCGCCGCATCCGTTGTAGCTGTGCGACAGCTTCCGGTTCCGGGCGCGACGGAAAAAGCTGGATCCCTCGGAAGTGGCCTGGTGTCGCTTCCGCTCCAGGGCGAAGCACTCGGCGCTGGAGCGCTTCGTCTTGGCCAGCAGCGAGAGGATGTTGAAGCCCTTCTCCTTGCCGGCGGGCAGCGTCTGCTCCTTGGTGGCGGCCCTGGACTCACTGATGGTGCGAAGGAACTCCGAGTCGCTGGCCGCATACGGTTTCCGTCCGCAGGCCGCTGCTCCGGCTTTGAGGCGGATGAAGTCCGTCTCGCTAAGGGCGGCATACTTCCCGCCACCAGGACCACTGATAATGGTGCCGCCCGTCTGCCGTTTGAAGTACAGATAGTTATCCTCGATGAGCCGCTTTAGCTCCTTGTTGTCCTCGGCCAGCGGCAGGTGGGTGTCGTACAGGTCGGTTCCCTCGCTCTCGTCGCTGTTAAGCCCGAAGACGCGATAGGCCTGTGACTCCGGCTCTGGTTCGCTGTTCCCGCTGCCGCTGGTCAGACTGAGCTGCTGCTGCGGTGCCGTAGGATGCGAAGGATGGTGTTCCTGTTCGATTTCCGCATCCTTAACAGACAGCTTACCCTCCGTCCATATCTGCGGGTTGAACAACGGCACTGGTGGCTGCAGCTGGTTGTGGGAGGGCTGGAGCGTTTGCTGCAAGGCCATCATCGAGGGGGCACTGTCCGTGTGCGTGACCTTCTCATATCGCTCCTGCTCCAAATCGCGTAGATCGATGCTGCTCCGGCTAAGACGGCGCGGCGGTGGCGAAGGGACGCGTAGTTCATCGCACTCGTCCCTGTCGTCGTCCTCGTCGGTTGCCGGCTGCAGCATGTCCTGTGGGCATACACACGACAGGGAATGAGTCGTGCGTTGGCAGTACCACAAGGGAAATTGTCCCTTTTCCTTTACCCCTATTAGAAAAATATTACAAGACTCACCTCCAAGTTGCTCAGCGCACTTTGCGTCTCCTCCCGCCCGGAGTGCACATTGAGATCGCAGTCGCTGGGATGCAAATAGCTCAGGTTGGTAGGCTGCTGGGTGTGCCCCATGTGGACGCTGTTCAACAGGATATTGGAGCTGGTGCGGCTTAAAGCCTTTCGCTGCCGAATGGCCTCCCTGGAAAAACGAGAGAAAAACAGCCGTGGGCAGCGGCAATTAACATCGGACGGGTGGGAGGCCAAACCAGCCACATCCATTCTGGGTCACTCACTTAAAGATGCGCCAGTACATCACCAGCATTACGACGCCGGGTATCCAAAAGCTGACCGAGCTGGAGATGAGGGCGTAGGCCTTGTTGACCACAAACGAGCACTGGTCCGGGTGGAGGGACACCTCCCTTAGATGTTCCTCGGTGGTGTACCAGCCCAGGAAGATGGGCGTGAACGAGATGAGGGCGGGCAGGATCCACACGTTGGCGAGCATAAAACAGACCGTTTTGTGTGTCATATTCAGGGGATACTCCAGCGGACGCACTATGGCGTAGTATCTGTCAAAAGGGGCAGCGGAAAGGACGAGGAGGTCAACTTTATTAATGGAAATGAATTGCGGACAGGGCCAGCCGCAAAAGGTGGCAGGTGGTTGTATGCCTCAGGAGGAGGAGCGAATCGAGGCTCTTGGCACTATAATTGATAGCCAGCAGTATAATCACGTTTTCTTATACATTTTGCCAGGCAGGAAAATTCAGTTATAAAACCATAAAAAGGCGAGAGTATTTAATTAGTGTGTAAATGCTGAAGAAGAATACTTTTTTGGTAGGGTTTAAGTTTGCACACTTTAAGTAGTGTAAATAATATTTCCATATTGTAATAATATTTCTTGTTTTGTTTTTCTTTTTGTAGGTATTATATTTTATAGAACATGGACTTATCGTACATATATCGCAATATTAAGATATTGATTTATATCGACTTTCATGTCGAAGATATTGTAACAGTATTGATATATGTAGTAAGATTTTTAGTTTTAATGTAAAAATTACGATTGATAGGAATAATATGGATATTCCAATCTCTTGTGTTTTTGCTCCCTTATTAATTTCCATCATTAATTCACAAATTTCGATTGCTGCTGCTATCTATAATTTCCTTTGTTTCTGCGGCCAGAGAACAAGGTGAGCGAAACACAAATTAATTAAAACAGACAAAAGGGCCCCGTGCCAGTGTAGGCGACTGGCCATTGGCCATTGTTGGTCAGCACGGGCAGTCGCAGCTGTTGGCCTGCCTCCCAAGTTAGGATATCGCCCAATTAACGGCTTGCGGGGAGCCCAGATGGTGGGCAGGAGAGCAGGGGGACCGAGTATAACACGCCCAAATCATTTGGGCCGCATTCATCATACGGGCGGGGCCTAATGTTTGCTTTTGATGTGCGCGCCTTTCACGGTAATTAATTGTTTCTACTACGCCCTGGCATTGAGAGTGATTTTGGGCAGCTGGGCAAGATTAATGGTCCTGCAGGATTTAAAGAGATCCAACTTAAAACCGTTCAATATGGTCTTTTCATACCTGTCCACCGAAATACAGCATAGATGCAGGATGCTCGCCGTGGAAAAGTAAACATCCAGGCTATTGTACACGTTGCACATGAACGGCCCGAACATCCACTTGCCGCCGGACAGCTCCACGGAGGCGTTGAACGTCATCGCACAGAGGGCCACCAGCATGTCGGCCATGGCCAGCGACACGACAAAGTAATTGGTTATCACCCTGCGAACGAAACAATAGCGCCGGAATTAGTGGGTTTTACATGCGAGATGTGTTATGTTTGGCATTGTCCCGGCTAACCAACCCAACACTCGTCCTGGGGAGTCAGTGGAGTGACCACGCCGAAATGGAATGGAATTTGCTGGCTAAACACACAAAGCTTTGCCCAGCTTTCCATTGCCATTTCCGCTCAGGCCACCTGCATGCAGCAATTTCCTTGGCTGGCAAAAGTCATTCGACCACCCAGGTTGCAGCTGTCATCTTCAGCCGAAAGGTGTCACATGAAGGTATTTTCTGGTCTCTGGGATAAGTGTTGTCAAAGAGGAGAACTTTCATATATTTTATATTAATACATATTGTACTGAAATAATCATATTGTATAAAATAATATAACTATAATAAATGATTATTTGTTGGGAATATAAATCTGATCTACGAATCTATAATATATCTTCTTGCAAGCGGAAACCTTCCTTCTAATTAACAAAAATAACTCAATTATAATACTATCTTCATAAAAATAATTAGTTTCATAAAATGAACCTTTGTATATTGCCTTTAATTTAAAATGCATAAGTATTCCTCCAGTCGCCTTCTTAAGCCTTTTTACAAGCAACTCGTTACATTTAATATATCTCAACGATATCACATATGCCAAGCCAGTTGCGTTTTATAATAATGCAATAAACGATAATCTGAGCAGCTTAAGCTTCTTTTTTTAGTAGCGCGATAAACTCTTTAATCAAAGCCTGCCCCTCGAACGCGTAAATGTTGCGCAACATTAAGCGTGGGCGGGGCGGAGAAGGCGTGGCAAGGCGGGGCTCGAGCCCAGCGCTGAATGGTATGCTACACTTATTTGCACTGCACTCTAGGGCGTCCTGTCATCGCGATGCTACAGCACGATGTCATGGCAACGGCGAAGGGCTTGTGTATCCCTGTGTGTGTCGCATTTAACTTCGTTTTGCGCTTTATTATTCCACTTGTCGCTCATTTAAATTACATTTATTACGCTGGCACAAAGAGGTTGCCAGCGTGTTTTCTTGTGTTTGGCATCTGCATTGTTGTGAGCCGCGCTCGCGGCAATGACCGTCAATTAAGCCCAGGTGACTGCGAAGGTGCTGCTAGTGCTGGCTTTGAAGAATTCCAAAAATAATGTAATCAAATTTCAAGCTAAAAAACTGAATTAAATAAACTAGACTTAAGTAAATAAATTCGCTTTGAGGCATTTACAATCATTTTTTCATCATAATATTTGTCATTATTTATTCAAATATTCTAAGATAAATAAATAACCGAAAAATAAATACTCAAGGGATCAAACATATTTATAGTAGTTTTTAAAAGAGAATACAAATATTTAATTCTGGCTACGAAATACCTCAATGGGCAACCATGAGAAATTCAGTAATTGGATATAAAGACTTACCGCAGCTTTCGATTGCGCTGGACGGAAATGATGACCAATGCATTGCCCAGGACGGCGGCCAGGATAATTGACGAGAAAATGAATCCTTTGAGCAACAGCAGTGACATATCCAGCCAGCTCTCCTCCAGCTCTTGGCCCGGATCGATGATGAGGTTGGTGGCATTGCCCGTTGTGTTTGCCAGGAGCTCGAAAGGGGCCTCCGAGGACGAGTCGGAGGAGGAGGAGAAGTATTCGAAGGACGAGGACGAGGTGGCTGTTAACGATAGCGAAGTCAACGAGGCATCTACAAATTGTGGGGTTATAGGCAGACTCGTTGTTGATGTTGTGGCAGCACTAGAAGCGGCAGTAGCAGCAGCAGCAGATGTTGCAGTTGTGGCAAAAGTGGTGGCTAATGTTGCTGCTGGATGCAGGAGGTGGCTACTGTTGCCAGTGGCTAAAGCTGATGTTGAAGCTGATGCTGATGCTGATGTCGATGTTAATGTGGATGTTGCTGTTGTTACGCTACCTGCCACGAATGTTGCAATTGATTTGCCCAGCCTGCCGGAGGCTGTAGCTGCCGGTGCCGCTGTGGTTGCTGCTGATGCTGCCACTGTTCCTGCTGCGGGCAATGTCATTGTCGTGGCCAGAAGGAGTTCACTAACTGTGGCCCCCAACATGTCTTTAATTTCCCCCGGTCACTTGAGACGACGCGTCCTGATTAAAGTTCCCCCTTCCCAGCCATCATTACGCGGGACTTATCTCTGGCCCGATGTCGTGCGTAAGTTAAAACGCGAGTACGCGTAATTGCAATCTGCAATGCAAACAAGCCCGCCAAAGTTCGTCCTCATCCTGGCTGTGGCTCCTGCCACGGCTCCTCCACGTTTCGAGTGTTTGCTCAAAGCTCCGACCGGGCTCCACTCCATTTCCCAATCCTCCCCAGGTTGCCTTTCCCTCTAGTCTCCGCTCGAGTTTCCTGAATTGCTGGAAAACGGCGAGATGTCGGCGACACGGGAACTGCAAATGAATAAATAAATAATTTATGAAATAATCGAAGAGCGTGAGGCTGTGAAACTGCATGAGATTGGCAAAATGAGACTGTGAACTGCGAACTGTTGCGCCCGTGGGGCTTTTATGTCCATATCTGTCATACAAAATTCAGGGGCCATAAACCCCATTTTCTCTGGCATATTGATTTGCCGGAAGAACGGCTCACCCGAAGAGCTGTCATTTGTCTGTCCGCCATTTCAGCTTCTTCCCACACTACATTAAAACATATAACAAAAATAAATATAAATGAAATACATTGCGTATACGCAATGTGTGCGCTCGACATGCAATGCATTCTCGGCGGAAACTCAACGCATCTGCATTTCTATATCCCCACAGCTGCCAAGTGCTGACACTTGTGGGTATATACCATATATATACAGACAAGTTGTTGCTTTAAAAGTGGGATTAAAGCGAGCTTATCTTCGCATCTAGGGGAAAAGTTTTTATATAGTTGCGTTCACATTGTTTTCAGCAAAATCTGGCGCTGGTTTTAAGTAAAACAAAAGACTTTCTTATAATCTACTGAATTATTTTAAGTCAAGGGGGATTCGGCAACTCAATTTGACCGTAAAAAAGCTAGCACATCATCTCGGAAAAATTAAAAACTAGCTTTAGTTTTAGCCAGTGGCTCGCACATTGAGTTGAATATGAAATGTCCTTGGCAGAATATATAAATTGCTTGCTACAAGTTTTTATTCAACTCGTGTACACTGTGAAAACAATGAATAAGCCATATATATAGATTTTTGAATACAATTTCGGTGGAGTTTCTTCTGCAGGGATAAAGATTAATTGGGAAAAGATAACAGATTTTATTTCTAGTATTCTTGTAAGACATTTGTTGTCTGCTTTCCTCTGTGTATCCTCCCACCATTTTGGTTTCAATAGTTTTAAGGATATATAAGCCCGGCCATGTGGCCATATATATGGCACTCAACCTTGCAGGGTCGATTACATTGCAGCTCCCTGCCTTGTCCTTCGACTGTCGAGACTCGACTTGTTTGCTTGGGCCAACCAGAGACAATCGGGTCGAGATTGGCAACTAAATGTTTTAATGTTCTTGGCTAAAAACCACATGATGGGGCTCTCTATTCTCCTCTTCGTGGCTTATAAATTTAATGCGACATTATTTATCGGTCGCAAAGGTCCTTTGCCGCACTCTCACTCCATTTGGCTTAATTATTACCATCGCGCGTTGGCCTGGGTGGTAACTCCGCAATGCCGCGGCCCTCCTGACCCTCAAGTACCGGGAACTCTTCAGTCCCTGTTTCCATCCTAAGCCCAAACGTCAACAGAGTCCGTGGTCCCTGGGTCAACGGCAAGTGCGCCGGAGGACTCTGGCAGGATCCCAAAGCATCTTCCTCGAGTGGGGCCGGGGTGCAAAGTGCAAACTTCAAAGTGCCGCGCGCACAGGACACGGCTAATTCAATTAAATCCCTTCGCTCAGCCCGAAGGAAGCCTCGACCAAAAGGGCACACACCGTGCCCTGTGTGTGGGCGTTAGTCGCCGCGCCATTTGAGGACTTAACTCCTCCGGAGCTTTAGTAAGCTGATAGAGTGAGCAAGGCAAATAATTTATCCAGTGACTAATTCGAAAGGCAAACACTAAAGCAAACTTATGGTAGGTTCCTCAGAAGGCCTGCTCCCACTTCTACCCAGGGCAGCTAATCATTTTGAGCTTTTAACCGATGAAAATTGTACATTTTAAGCCCAAAGTGTAATTTAAAAACGAAATTGTATCTCCATTTATAATTGCTAATGCTAGGAGCTGCAGATGGCAGTCCAATTAGTGGACTCTACATAATCTGTTGACCGGACTAATCCTGTATTTTTTCTAAATATAAATACGTTTTTGTGACCTTATTTCTGTGTATTTCGTATTTTTCAAGGATACACTTTTCAGCACTTGGCAAATAGATAAATCCCTCAGGGTCCGGCAGGCGGCAAAAGAGGTTGCCTGCCCCACATTGAGTTACTAAATAAATAACTGCCAGCTGGGGGTCGTCAGGTCGGAGGTCGTGGGTAGTCGGGTTCCTCCGAGTGCTGACCATGTTTGTGTAAATTAGTGGCACAAATAAATACTCGACCAGCAGCTCTGCAGTTGCAGGAACCAGTTGCATGGACCAGAGAACCGAGCAAAAACATCCAATTGATGGATGTGTGATGTCCGGAGTCTGATGCCTGGTTTCGAGCTTAGTTAATTGAAAATCCTGGAGATTTGCAGCCCTGCTGTTATTGAAACCCGTTGTGGACGGCAAATGCTAAATCAGTTCTGACTCAGGCCACCTTGTTGACCCATCGACAATCTGAATTTAAATGCCTGCTGACAGGCCCGGTGACAAAACCTCCTTGGCAGGTGTGTGCGCCAGGTGTGCCAGCTGTTTGCCCAACAAATTGAACCTAATGCGGCTCAGAAATGGCATTTAAATAAGCCAGCCAGAGAACAGCAGAGCCGACAACGAATCAAACCAATTCGTTGTCGCTGCCGATGCCGAAGTGGAAGCCTTTCCCCAACGGCAAACGGCCCTCAAGCTGAGATACATTGCCGAAGACAACTGTCAACATTTAAATAAGATTGATCGATTGGCAGCGTCACCGGCATTGACATCGCCCCGTCGTGGGCTTTGCCGCTAATGCTCCCTCGCCCTCTGGGGCGTGACGGACTTTACCCGCGTTCTGATTTCCATTAAAACGGGATGTCCCACGCTTGCACAGGGAAAAATGGATAATGTCTATTGAATTATTGTATAATTTCATCATTTGGTTAATGATTTTGTATACCTACTCTCTGTCTAGAGAAGTCACCATGATGACTTGATATAATATAATGAAGGATTGTTTTAAATAAATGAGATTGTCCTTTCTAAAAACCTTTTAATATTTTTAAAATTTATTTATTTCCAATGCTACATACCATTTCAAGAACATCTTTAAAGATACAGCTCTTTAATTTAACCACAACATTGTCAGTAAACCACATTTTGTCTCTACATTTTCCCTCAAATTTTCTCCAACTGCAAGGCAAACTATCCTGGATTTGCGTTCTTCAATTAGCTTCCCAATTTCATTCCCAATCCCGTTGACTTTGTCCCCTGATTTAAACTTGCTCTGTGTGTGTGTGAGTGACAAATTGGTGGCGCTTCCGTTTGGGATTTGCCGCTTGATTCGGCGCCTGTTTACGCTGACCAGCGGGCAGCCGGAGCTTAGAGTGCATAACAAATCACTTAGCACCCGTCCATCAGGGAGTTAATCATGCTCGCAGGGGGGTCTAGGCGCATTTGGCTATAAAAATTCCGCATCGCCGTGCTGCTGCCATCAGTAGTTGTCCGAGAGCCCCCAAAGTGCCAAAGCGGTCCCATTCGCCGGAGCGGAGTTAATAGTCGAGAGCCTCGAGAGAGCACTTCCGTAGTGTCCTGAGCGGCGCTCATAAACGGCAAACACCGACCAGGGCCAGTTATGTGTGGACCCAGTTATTGCACACTGCTGCTAATCGCGGCGTCCTGCTATGTCCTCGTCTGCAGCCACGCCAAGGCCTTACAGGTAAGAGTGGATACACTTAAAAATTATTTAAAGGATATTTTTTGACAATTTAGTTAAAAACTACACCATATGTGTGTTAGGTATATGTATCAAGATAATCATTATCATTTATGTGCATCCCCTTCAAAAAAGCCAACAAAAACCTAACTTAGAATTGCACACCAATTTCACATTTTGTAATGAGCAAATTCAGTATGCTAAGTTCTACTTCTAAGTTTAAGTAATTTTTTTAAATGTACAGGTTGGTACAGCCAAACAAGCGCCACTTAATTAGTGTTATTTGCCCAGGCACAAGTTTGCCAGCTTTGCGCGATAATTTGCCGCTGCTACCAACTACGTTCTACGTACTTTGGTTTTACGGACGGAAAATTCGGGTAAAAGTTCCTCCTCAGTCGGCAGCACTGAGTGCAGTCTCATTTCCTCACTGTCAACGTCATTTGCGATGCCACCAATTAAGCTGCAGATGCAGGAAATCGATTCGCATCCAATTAACACTTTTGCCAGCCACACGGCGTATACGTATTACGCAAGTGCGGCTAAAAATGCTTTGCCAAATTAAGGTTTAATATGAAGTATACGCCCACGAACACACACACACAGAGACAGCCTGCCAGCGAGAAGAAGCGTTTATGGGTGAAGTGCGATTTACAAGCCGATTTCAGGTGTTGGCATTTCAATCTACATTGAGTTGTCTAATCAAGCGGCACACGCTGCCTGCCGGGCTGTAAATTGAAACAATAAAGTGCTTGACTCGCACATTCGCACACCCGGGCACACCTCGTACACACACACCCAGACCATGCCGGGTGTATGTTGCCAGGAGGCCGCTGTGTGTGCAGCGCACGTACGAGTATGAGCATAAATAGGCGGCATAAAAATAACTTAACACGTGTCGACAGTTTGGCAGCCTCTCGGCTGAGCCATCTCCTAAAAAAAGGAACAAGTAACTCAAGCACCTCGACAATGAGATACCGGGTAGAGAACATCAAAAGCCCATAAAATAAATAATAAGTAAAACACACTTTTAGTATTTGAAGCTTACATGTATAGTTTTTGAATGAAACCAAATGAGTTAAATGTGTGTTGCTTTGCTATAAATGAAAATCAACAATCTATGAACGAACCCATTAAAAATAAAGTTTTCTATTCTAAAATACTGTGTATTATTATAATCCATACAAATATATTTAAAGAATTATTAATGTTAGAAATATTTTACTTTTTATATGTATAGCGTGAATACAATTCCACTAAGATAATATCCCCATGTCCTTAATTTTAACACTTGGTATAAACACCCTCTAAGGAAATATCTCAAATATTTTCCTCC
Organism: Drosophila burlai; assembly: GCA_008042655.1. Classification (NCBI taxonomy): domain Eukaryota; kingdom Metazoa; phylum Arthropoda; class Insecta; order Diptera; family Drosophilidae; genus Drosophila; species Drosophila burlai. Next base: position 10,209 of record VNJT01016736.1, on the reverse strand, counting down.
CCTTTTTTATTCCTCTTGTGTGTGCTGGTTTTTTGTGCTTTGCTTTGTGGCACTTTATTTGTGCAGGGCACGGGCAAACTGGATTTGGCAAATCACATCAGGGCAGGCTCTGCCAGAGGAGCAGGATCATCATCATTCGGCAGAGTTGGAGCAGCGGCAGTGGCGGCATTAGCGGCGCGCCAGAAACGCGCCATGGGCGACTACAAGGAGCTGACTGACATCATTGACGAGCTGGAGGAGAATAGCCTGGCCCAGAAGGCGAGTGCCACTCTACCAGTGGCCGCCGTGCAGCCGCAGAGCCAGGATTTCGACTTGGATAGCATGCCGCCGTTAGCCTACTACCTGCTGCTGCAGAAGCTCCGACAGTGTAAGTCGCCAGGGGACACACGGGCGTATACGCAACGCGTGACGAAATGCGAGGAATATATAGGTATAGTCCCGCTTTAGTAAGGGCTAAGCTCTTCTAATTGGATCCCGAATCACGTCCACATTTCACGCCTTCATCTCCATAACTATGGCATACTTTTCCCATAAGCTTGGCTTTTATTTTCAAACAGGAAACATCTCAGGACACTGAGATGCCATTAGTTTTATCTTTTTAATTCAGGTTCTTTATGTCATTGCCCCCATAAAGTTTTTATAATATACTTTAAAAGCTTTGTAATTATCTGACGAGTTCCTTGTTAGCCTAATAGCTTAAAAATAGAAAAATAACATTAGTACCTAACTGGCTATATAAAATGTAGTAGAGTTAGCACACTTGGAGATACTTCAAATGTAGTTTCACTATCTCTGGATTGTTTTTAATGCTTTATTTAAATTTTCTGTGAGTTATTAAATAATTTACAAGGATTTGAAAAGCGAAAATACTACAATTTTCGGATCTCCTCGGCCATTTCCACCTTTTTTGAAAAATGTTTCTTTATAACTTTTTATAAACCCTTAAATTGTTGTATTATATTATTTTAAAATATTTTCCCCACAGTGCAGACCAACGGCGAGCAGGCTTATCGCGTGCGCACGCCACGCCTTGGTCGCAGCATTGACTTGCCGCTCCTGGACGGCGGCGGTGGCGGCGGGGGAATGGGACTGGCGGGCAGCGAGGAGGCCACTGGTGGCCAGTTCAGGCGCGACCTGGTGAAGAAATCGGTGCCGTTCAAGCCCCGCCTGGGCAAACGTGCTCAAGTGTGCAACGGCGGTGGTGGTGGCGCCGATTGAGTTACGGCAAGGACGCGAGGATAACACACAGACATGGACACGGACACGGAGACATAGACGGAGACACGGAAACCGACCAGGACAAGGTTGAGGCCAGGCGACTGGCCCTTGAGCTAACTTTTAACCCCTTAATGGCCAGCTGAAAAATCGACGCGACGCAAAAATAATCCACATATGCATAGTGAATGACTAGTTACGCGCTATAACCCTGTTTTTGAGAGGAACTAATGATGTGTATATATAGTATATATATATTTATTATTAATTTGAATAAATTGCAGCTCCCAAACACCCAGTGTTGTTTACCCACGACGAGGCGACGAATTTGCATCCCAAATGAGCCAGGTGATGTGGCTGCATAAACAGCCGGGAATTAAATAAACATTGCAATTTAATTTGCACTGACCCCTCGCGCTTGCCATACTTTTGCCTGCTGAGCTTCTATGTTTTTACAAAATATTATTGCGTTTTACGCTCAGCTGAAAATAATGAAAATTTCATAACCGGTGATAGTAAGCGTAAATTGGAAAAGTGCGGCCAGCACTCGAGCTTCCGTTTGCCGGCGGATTCGTATACCAGCAGCTTTAGTTGGCCAACATGTGTGTGAGTTTGGGGCCTGATAAAGTATCTCTCTCGCCTCACTCTTCCGCCAAAGACCGAGCCACAATTTTTGCCCAACCAAAAAGCTGCTGGCTTTATTCGGCCTGATGAAGCATAAAAATATTTTTCAGGGTGCTTGCAACGCAAAATGTTCACAGGAAACATTTCAGGAGGTATTAATTTCATTTCACAGGGTATCCATTTCGTGATTTCGGGGGAGGTACCCCGCGAGCTGCGAACTTTAGTTCCAGTAGTGCGGACTTAACATTTTCCACTCGACATATTTCAATTGAACTACTTTTTTTTTGCCAAAGAATAATGCCAAAGTGATGGTAATATTGAAATTCCATTAGTTGATCTTTTGTTAAAACAATTTTATTAATTTAATTACTAGCTTAATGCGTGGCACAATCTTTTTTCGTTTTTAATGTAAAGGTGTGTAATTGTGTGTCATTTGTGATATCATTTGATTAAATGTAGTACTTTTCTTTACAATTTATTTAATTAAATAATTCCTCGACAACAATCAACATTAAAGTTCTCCTATTAATGTAATTTCCGATCAATTTATATTTTTTTCTCTCTCCTACAAACGCTTTCTTTTCTCTTTAAATTATAAACTTTAATCCTATTGGTAATTCTTTTCGTCTCATTACTTTTTCATTGACCAGGTCAGATGTTAAATGTATTGGCCATTAAAATGAAAAGTCATTTCCCATGGCCAACTGCCAGTGACGCAGCTGTTTTCGTGCTGGAAGTTTTCGCAACTCATTAGGAACTTGCCACATGCCAATTAGTTGGCTTAACCAGGCGTCCTCTAGCTGCTCTACTAAACGGAATGGGATTAAGCGATTCCTAGTTAACGCCGGCACCAATTATTGACCCGCAGGTGTTTGAGGAATCGCTGGAAGTTAACCGTTTTCACAAAAAGCAAGGCTTAATCCTGGGTTTTGAATGGGTAGCAGGGGAGGTGGTTCATACATCACGTAGCCGGCAATCCAAGGAGCAACTAAGTAGGGGATATACATACATACATATATCTGCCTGAATCGTGCTTAAATTGCGATAATGGGCACACGGGCCAGTCCGCCGACCCTGTTACCCCGAAGGAGATATTGAAACATTATAACTGCAAAATGGTAATAAATTTTACTCCACCTCCTGGGTAAAATAAACCAAAAAAGAAAAGGAGCAAGCGAGGGGCAAATTCGCGATCCAGACACGCACATGGAAGGCCCGATAGGAGTCGAGGGTGCACTCTGAAAAATATAATATTCCCTGGGGCATTTAAGTGGTTGGAGGTTGGTAATAAGGTAAAGCTTTAAGTTATAAAATAATGCTCAAATAATAATTAAATGTAATTTAATAGCTCAAGCTTAAATCATAAAATAAACCGGAAATAGGCAACCTTTTACTGAAACATGTCAAGAGAGAATGTTTTAAAAAGTTTATATTCTGGCTCCGCCAGATCCTGGGGTCCCTTGTCACAGGCAGAAGTTAAACCTCGCTTTAACTTTTTTTTTAAGGGGAATACCGCTGTCATGGTGGGTCCTATTAGCCTTATTTTTCTTCAAGTGCAGCAACCGGGAGTCGGCAGGAACTTTGCATGACAGCGGGCGTAGATTTACAGTTGGGTCGTTGCGTAAGGTTAAACTACCTTAACATCAGCTGGCACTGTGTCGGCTTCCTGTCTGTCTACGTGTCCTCGTCGTCCTGCGTCCTCTCTGGCGAGCACATATGCAAACTGATAAGTTGATGGTGCATAGGTGTGCGTGCGTGGAGAAATCACTTTGCCTGATTAAACGCCACCATTCCGGTTCGAGCAATCTCCGCCATTAAGGTGAATTGTAAAAAATGAATGCTAATACGGCGGCGTCTCCTGGACCCCTGAGATTCCCACAGACTGCAGCCGCCCCTTATTTATGGTGCGGCGAGCGAACTGATTTAAATTGATGGGCCCCCATTTCGACCGCCTCCCTCACCACAGGGGTGTGGCACTCACTTAATCAAATTTCAGCCAAGCCGAAAAAGGCTTCAAATTGGCTCTGTGTGTCCTATGTGTGTGTGTGTATGTGATGGCCACAAAAGTGGCCAAGATTATTTATGGGAATTGTATTGTGCTGGCGGGCACTTTGATGTGGCGCATACCTGCATAATGACGGTGAGCTTATCGCTGTTCTGCATCAAATATTAATTAGTGAAGGACTTCAGAGACCTGTCGAAGTGATTGATAAGGCGCCATTATCCGTTTGCCTGAGCTGGCTTAGAGTTGCTTAACGGAAATGGGCAGACAAGTTGTTCTGACCATACTTTGGGTTATTAACCAGAAAACAGTTAAGGAGAATAACAAGAACATCAAGGCTTAGTAGAATGGAAGCTCTGTCTAAAATTATTTCAAGCATTTGTTTTCAAATTAACAAATGTAACTTTTAAATTTAAAAGACTGTATTCTGATTATCTTATTATTATTATTATTCTCCCCCGACACTCAGCCAGCAAAAACTAATTATAAACTTTTCCTATAATCTTTTTTTGGATAAGAAATCCGTACAAATTTCCTGCTTAAGTTCTGCTTTTCTTGAACATTTTAAAATATTTGACCAGCATTTATGGGATTTCCATCTCTACAGCTCTCTGTTTCTCCCTCTCTTTGCAAACTACTTTGTTTCGTTACGGGCTGATAAACTTTTCATACGGTTTTTGCTATTTTTGGACTTTGAAAGTACACCGAGTACTCGGAGTAGTCTGAGCTTTGACCCGTGTCCAAATACCAAGAGCTCGAAAACGGAATGGAGCTTGAATGCAGTTGCTCCAGCGGAAGAGAGGGAGGCAGAGCCGGGGAATGTCGAGCTCGAGGGCTATAAATCCGGTGACGGACACGTGGGCGACACCACCATCATCAGCTTGCGGCAAACTAAAGCGGTAACTATTTTTGGGTCTGTGTGAGAGGTCGTCCTTGCTCAGCCTGTGTAATTTTTGCTGTCGTTGCATGGCATCGGGAATTTAGAAATTGCAAATGCAGCAGCCACATTACCAAACACGCACACACACACCACACCATACACACAATTTCGACACAATGTTCCTGCTGCTGCAATTCAGGCCTTCCGATGAGGATGAAGACGAGGACGAGGTCAAATGGTGAGCACAAAAGCGAACGAAATCCAATCGAAAATTCAGTTTTTGGCAAAACGCTTCAGAGCCCCGTTGGCAATGGCAGTGGCAGTTGCTGATGGTGGCACTGACATTGGCATTTGGAAATCCCGGCCCTGTCACGCCCACCTATAATTCCCTTTTGTAGTATTTTACAGTCGAACTACTCAAATTAGAACCTTTTAAAATATAGTGGCAAATGTGGCAAAATGTTAAGTGATACGGATAGTTTCTCTATTTATTTTATAACTATTAAAGTACAATAGGTATATTGCGCTAAGAACTATATATTTCAATCAACTCAGACATTTCAGTCATCGAAGTTTAAGGACCAAAGTTAAGCACACAAAACTCTCCCAAGTTAAGCTGTTAAACTGCCAAACAATTTTCAGTTCAGCTTACAAGGACTCTCTCTGTTGGTAAGTTTGACTTAGAGAAGTTCGACTGTAACTGGGGCCGTGTGTGTGCAACAAGCAGTTTGTTCCGTTGACTTTTATTTAATATGTGAGTGACTCTGCAGGTTCCCGAATGGCAGCCTGGCATGACCAGCTCCCTGCAGCAACAATCCGCAATCCACGCCAGCACGCATGACTGAGCTGTTGCTCCGGAGTTCCAACGCAGTGGCCCCCAGTCACCATCATCCATCAATTTGCCTATGACATTTGGCTGATGTGGCAAATTTGCCGCCACTCTGACTTCGACTTGGGGCAGTTGGGGCATTCGTTTAATTACTGTCAATTAGACAAACAGAGGCCTGGCTGGCATATAATCAAATTACATGCCACACCAGGAAGTCCAATGCCTGCCCAAGGAACTACACGGATGTGTAATATTAATAGCAGAGGTAGGTCTAAATGTCTAATAGGTTTTCAACTGACAGTGAAAATAGAAAATTGTAATAATAACATCGAGAGACCAAATTTCCATCAATTAATATCCTCTTGACCCCCTGTTCAAGGTATTTTTTTGTCCCTGTGTAGACTGTGGCGAGTTGTGCCGCGCCAGCAATCAGATAATCGTCCTGCCACAGACCCATTTCAATAAAATGGCGCCGCTAGGATGCGGTAGCGATGTCCTTGAGGAGAGCCCGCTCGCAAGGAAGTCGCTTTCAATTACAGCAGTTTACCCCGGTAGCCATCCTGGCGTGACTTTTCCTGCCACTGCCAATGCCATGGCCACTTCCATGTGAGTGACAGACAGCAGGCAGGATGGCGAAATGGTGGACTGGCGGCCCGGATTGGGTTATAAATATTTGTTCGATTTCATTTGGCCATTTCGGCTCCCTGGCGGAAATCTGTTTCGTGCGCCGCCTGCTTAATATAAATACAAATCAAATGGGGCCCTCCTGACGGCCATTAATTGTAACGTGAATTCATGTATCGCGTCGAGTTTTCCGGCTCTGCTTTTCCTCCGAATTTCCCCCTGGGAGCCGAGCCCGTGGCGTGCCAAGTTTCTGGGACCTAGCCGGCGGGGTCAGGTAATGAAAAAATTAAATGAAACGGCACGCAAAGCGACTGGCGGCTGGCAGGATAGATTGGATTGGACGTGGACTCGGGTGTGTGGAGTGTGTGTGTGTGCTGGCACGGACCAAAGCCTGGCTAATGAATTAGAGATATAAATTGTTTAAATCCTGGAAGTTGGTCGGAAATTAGGTTGGATTTTGTTGAAAGCGATTCTTGAATGGACTCACTGGGGAAAAAATTGGTAAGTTTAAGTTATCAATTGCGTTCTTTGGAAAATGTTTTGTATTTGTAGGAATTCAAATTCGTATATTTTTAAAATGTTTTCATATTTAAAAAAATATATTTATAATTAGGTTCTATAAACAAAATTGAAAAATGTTTAATTTTTTAGTTGCCTAGCGACAGACTTCAGACTTCATTAAAACGAATATTAATAGATCTTGTAATATATTCCCAATCTAATCATTTTTACCATATGAAAAAAGGTTATATATTTTAAGTGTGAATGAAATACATTTTTAAAGCGTACAAGTCTCGAAAACATTTTGTCACTGCATTTTGTGGTTAATTCAAAAGGATATTAGCAAATCAAGTGGACATCTAAATAACTGCAGTTGACCAATTCAAGTGCAGCTAATAACGATAATTCCATGAATGAAAAATTCAGGGAAAAGCACATCAAGTACTCGACCGGCTTTCGTGACACACACTCGTACCTGCACACCCACTGTCATTGTTTCCGTGGCACGTATGTATGTGCATGGAATTGAACTTTCGTTTTGAGGGACGATAAACAATTTGATTTATTGACAGCCGAACGGCCCTACTGCTGCCATTCAATGGGGGCTTTGTTAACGGACATTCATAATTGACATCCCACTGCTCCGGCTCCTGGTCCGGCTCCTGCTCTCCTGATTCGGCAAATCGTGGCCAGTTTAGAAATAATTATAATATATTACCTACGCGTACTCCCACGGCCTGCCACTGACAAGTGCAGATTGCAGGCTCAATGGCTTGTGGGACCGCACGGCACTCTGCAGCAATGGTAATTAACTTTTTAGTTGATTTTGGCCCGGGCTCGGGGTATATGATTAAAAGTCGGTATAGTGAACCAGAAAAAATTTGATTTATTTTGAGGAGAATATATGAAAGAATATCAATAGAGAATTTAAAAAAATATCTTTCTTAATGAATAGAAAAAATGTCTTTATTAGGTTATAATTCCTAGCTTATAAAATGGTAAACTGAATATTTTTATACCCGGGCAGGGTATTATAATTTCAGTCAGAAGTTTGCAACGCAGTGAAGGAGACATTTCCGACCCTATAAAGTATATATATTCTTGATCAGCATCAACAGCCGAGACGATCTAGCCATGTCCGTCTGTCCGTCTGTCTGTCTGTCCGTCTGTTTTCATATAATTTGAGATATGGCCATTTTATATTATTCCAGAATTTCGGTTTTAATTTTATTCAAATCGGTGGTCCGATCATATAGCTGCCATAGGAATATATATATCAATTCATTTAGTTTGTTCGCAACATTTTTTTGGCTAGCAACATTTTTTGCTAGCAACATTTTTCGCCCGCAACGTTTACCTTATGTCAGTACCCGAGAAAGCGGAAAGTCAGAACATTTTTCTTCTTCTTCTTCTACTTACTGCAAGGGTATTTAAACTTCGGCATGCCGAAGTTAGCTTCCTTTCTTGTTTTTAGAATGTATTCTTTGGTGTATAAAAAACATTTTTATTAATTTATTTATTTGCGATTATATATATATATATATTTATATGTATATTAATTTTAGACTTTAAAATGTTGTTTATAAAAATATACTTGGAGCTCAAAGTATTTCACAGACAGGGACAATTTCCATATGATATTGTTGCATATTGCAAAATACAAATTTTGTTATATATAATATTAAAGTTCATTTAAAAGAGTGCTTACTTTGTTGTTTAATTCCGATTTCGGGTTGGACTTTTTCGCGTTATTTGAAAGGGTGGTAGCTTTGATGATGCATGGCAATTATGAAGTGATTATGACGTTGGCCATATGCAAATGAGCAGTCACTGCGTTGGGGTCGTTTTGTGACTTTTAATTGCTCTTGTGCGAGTCGACGGGTCACTTCCGTGGCACTCTGCCCTTTCTTCCCCTATTCCCTCGCGTGTGGGTGTGACCATTGGCCACCTCCTGTTGGTCACTTTGGTTGCATATTGACAGCTGGGGGAAGCCATCAAAATGCTCGGTCAACAGCTTAAAGTGTCAACTTTCAAACGTTCGGCTAATTGCACTCAACGTCCGGCATAAACTACGTAGCGAATTTCCATTACATAATGAGCAAATTTACAAAACGTTTGAGCAAACAATTACCGAGCAATTTAAGTTAAATGAACTGTTTCAGATGTTTTACTCTGTCTTCTCATCTTTTTTTTTTTGTCTGCCGCTGCCTGAAATTATTTATAGGGGCGAAAAAGAAGAAAAAGGCAGGATAAACTCGAAAATAAATAAAAGGAAGCGACAGCTAACTGGATTAGCGTGATTATGTACATATATTTTGCACATTCTGACAGAATAATTACTTCATTAGCCTTTGAATAGTCGTTAATTTTGAAAGAGATCAACTTTCTTTATTATGCTCTCAAAATTTGCTTACAATTGCACGGATTTCGTGTACTTGTATTTAATTTATATCAGCTTAAAAGTTAGTTGCGAAGCCAGTTGTCTCATAAACTTTTAAGTAGTTATCAGGAAGGGAAGTCGTATTTACTAGTTTCAACTTTTATATTACAGCTTAAAGACTTTTTGATGGAAACTTTGCAACTAGCAGTTGTGTGAATAAATTATAATCGTTTTCCGTTTAGTGAAACCTTGAAAAAATTTAATTTAAGTGAAGGTTTCTATACCTAAATCTTGTTAAAGAAATTCAGAACGTTACTTACCTATTAAAACATATTACAAATATGGTTACAACTGCTTATAAAATACATATTACCATCTATATTATTTATGGCTGTCCTAACTTCAACGTAAATTTAAATTTCAAAGACTCATATATTTAGGCTTCAGGGAAACTTTTTGGGCCGTGGTAAACTTTATTATATAGTAATCATGCCGCCGCCAACATAACATAAATATATGCATAAATATAGGCAATGTGAAAAGCGGATAAGTGGCAGGGGTGGAACTTGAAACTGGCTGCCGAGTTGGGAAAGTGGCTTTGGGGCTAGTTTTCATTGCTGGCACTTGATGGCAGTTTTATTGATTTGTTGTTGCAAACTTTTCCTTTTACATGGCTCAAATTTATGGCCCCAACATCAACAAACAATAGCGGCTACAGCACAGCGCCTGCGAGACCCTGAAAACGCCGCCAAAAATTTGCATGTGCCCAGGCCAAGTCAAGGCTGCTGTAGTTCCTTTTTTTCGCTCTCTGTTTTTCCTCTTCTGCTGTTTGCTTTTATATTTTTTATTATTTTTTTCATTTTGTTATTCGCATTTTGTCCCACAAAAATGTTGACCAACGAATTTAAGCAGCGTACGCCCATTTACTTTCAGTTCTTTGATATTCAGACATCCTACCTTGTTGCTGCACTAAGGGAAAATGTTGTATAAAATGCAATTTTGATAAATTATTCCTTGAAGATTCTTACTAGTTATTTATAATTTTATATACTTAATTATTACAGAAATCGATTACTTCTTTAGTTACTTGAGCTTAACCGCAGAGAATGTTGCATATTTGGCAGACTACGGAAGTAAATTGCGAAAGGTCCATC
>VNJT01016722.1:0-17959 GCA_008042655.1 Drosophila burlai | reverse complement strand
GCGGCGCCTCATTCCTGCTTCAGTCGCTTGGCCTCGTTGCCCACGACGTCGCCACCACTGCTGGCCGAGCTGGGCGTCGTCTGCTGCTCCGTGTCGCTGGTTATGTAGGCAAACTGGCACTCGAACTCAAAGTCCATGTCCTTTTTCTGCGTTAAATCACACTTTTCTTGATAAGTTAAACATCATATCGAAAATGGAATGTCTTTTTGTGGTCTTACCATCCGCTCGCAGATGACGGCAATGGCAGTCTTGTGCTGTGCCTCGGCGATCTTGTGCTCCACCAGGTAGAACATGTACTCGTCGAACAGCAGGCGGATTAGGTGGAAGCTGCCGAAGCTGGAAGCGGAGCGGAGTGTCAGGTCCCGGATGATCATTGAGCTGTAGAAGCTCCATTTGAGCAGGAACTGGCGGGCGGCTCTGGCATAGCTGGGCTTCCCGTTGTACTCCTCCATGGCGGACTCAACCACCAGCTGAAGCCAGCTGGCCCACTGTTCCAGCGAGCTCTGCTGCTGAAGGGCGGCCTTGAAGTCGTTCTCGAGGCGCTGCACCACAGCGGGAGCACATTGACTCACCCAGGCAGCTTGCTCCTAATAGGAAAATCAAGAAAAAATAAATATTTTGTATTTAAAATATATGTTGCTTGTTGAAAACCCACTTGGACATTATGGAAATCCACTCGGTTGAGATCGCTGAGCATCTGAGAGATCTGGGCACCATTCTGGAGCACCGCTCGAGCGGCCTGCGCCAGGTGATTCAGCGAGGTGTAGCGGCGCAGCGTTTGGCAAAAGGCCGAGACGGCACTGGTCTTGATCTGGGCCAGCTGCTCGGGCACGCCCATCATGCTCTCGCACAGCCAGATCTCCAGATTCTTGGCAAAGTTGCGGATGGCCTGGGTCAGGGCGTTGGGTATGGAGCGAAGCACATCCGGAATGATGACGTCGACGGTGTTTTGGTAGAACTGATAGTCAACCTGGTTTTAAAAAAAAGAATAAACATTAAATGAATATTTTATTTTTCCTAAATTAAAATGGGTTTTTTTTCACTTTTCCGCTTGTGAAAACCGGAACACACCTAGGCGAAAGGTATCCGAACCTTCCCTACTCCCCACTCCCCACTTCCCACTTCCCACTCCTCCCCACACCCACCTCTCGCACAAACTTCTGCACTTCTGCGCAGTGGCACAACAGATACAGCTTCGTCTTGCTCAAGTACTTCTCCTCCTCGCACTCGTCCAGGTTGTTGTTGTCGCTCGCCCGCCAAAAGTCGCGCAGCAGGAACTCCACGGTGCCAAACTCCAGGTTCAGCACGGCGTCCAGGAAGGACTCGCAATGCTCGCGGTACAAGGCCCTGAACGTATCCACATCCTCCAGAGTTAGTTCGCTATTGAAGCTATGGCTCAGCTCGATGGCCGGGAACGAGGGCAGGGCACTGCTTCCATCGCCAATGTACTGCCGATTTATGGAGAGGGTTTAAAAGAAGGGGAGGAAATCAATCAATAATTGGTTTTAGTTTTCAGTTTTATATTTGGGAATTTTTAATTTTTAAACAGAAAGGTCGTCTTCGAGGTGAATATTTAATGATCTTTAAAAGAGCAGGTGGTATGGGAACTTTCAGGGATTTTTGATTCAATTTAAAGTAGAATAGTGGAATTTGTGTTGCAATTCTCGATTTATAAGAACAACAGAGGTTAGGAATCATAAATTCTATTTTAATTAAAATTATAGAAAGACAAAACCTTAAACTAAGATGTAAAATTTGCCTACGAAAGTAGGAAGTTATTTTCTGTTTTGACATTTTGTAGGACCTTAAGGAAGCCTGGAAATCCTACAATTAAATTAGATGGATTTTTATACAACGAAAAATGCTAAAAAACAAAAAAATAATACTTTTAGATGAGTACTCCACATAAAAACACCGAAAATCCCATTCTGACCCTCCTAAAACTCTTCACTTTTTCAGCTTTACTAAATCCACTGCTCAAAGCTCACCTGCATGCAAGCCTCATAGGTCTCCGGCTTGAAGGCGTGCTTCTTGGTGCCGCTGTGCCGCTGTCCCTGGCCGCCGCCCAGACCATTGGTGCCCATCTGGCCGGCGGTGCTGCTGCTCACGCTGACCAGGGCGCCGCCACTGGAGCCGGTGCAGTTGGAACCGCCGGATGATGGCCCATAGCCAGAGCCCAGCAACTGTTTGTCGTCCATTGTCTGGTGATTCAGCAGCGAGCCGGGCTTGATGCGGATGCCATAGTAATGGTACTTGGAGTTGCCGCGCGTGCCCAGGCGACGTGTGCGCAGGCCGGAGAACACGGAGCGTATCAGCTTGCCGAAGCTGGCTGCATTCACCGGCTCCAGCTTCTGTTCGCTGCAGTGCTGCATGTAGTGGTTGTACAGCGTGCTCCTGGGCAGGCTCACCCCGTCCGCCGTCTCGTAGTTGCGCGACAGCCACTTGATCTGGCGTGACAGAGCGAGACAATAAAAGAGGAAGAGAGAGAGAGAGAGTTCTGCATTGGGGATGCTGTCCGTAGGGCGTATCCATGGATGCACTCACCGTTGCCGAGGCAATCTTGTTGCTGCTACCGAGCGCACTCTGCTCCGAGTCCGGGGAGGCGCCTCCCCCGCCCGTGCCCAGGCTGCCGCCGCTCGCCGAGTGTGTGGTGGTCGTCGAGGTGGGCGTCTGGGGCGTGCTCTGCGCCTCCTGGATGTACGCGACCTCCTGCACCCAGTGGCGATTAGTTCCGTTCACGTTCACCCGCTCTGCCTCCCCATCATCCCGCTCCCCCCACTCCCGACTACTCACCGTCAGGCTGTGCGGCGAATCGCGTCCGTGCGACTGTGACTGCGACTGGGACTGTGCCTGGGACAGCGGGTGTGCGGAGCCATTGAGCAGCAGGCCCTCCTCCACCGGCACCAGGTACGGCAGCGTCGTGGAGTGGGCCCCATTCGAGGAGCCGCCCGCCGAGGAGGTGGCTCCATACTGACCCGTGGTCGAGTAGTACGCTGTCTGGCCGTTGCCCTGGTAATCGCCCACCGGGCAGAATGGATACGTCCTGGAATAGTGGAGGGGAGAGCAAAGGAACAGTTTGGGTCGAATCACTCATTCAGCTAACCGGCTTCATGATTCGCACTCACATTTGTGTCTGGCTGGAGTTGCTGTGGTACAGCTCCGAGTCCACATATTGCACTTGGTAATTCTGCTCCTGTCCGGAAACTGCAAGTTAAAGAAAGAAATATGATATTAAAAATAGGAACATGACCAGAAGGATCTCAATAACGTATCTAAAGCTTGAGTTAAAGCGAAAAAGATACTTAAATTTCGTTATTTTCTAGATTTAGCCAATGCCAGTCATTAGTATCCGCATGTTGGCTGATTTAAAATATTGTATACATATTAAAACTAATGTATTTTTTAGACAATCCCAATGTCAATCTTTAGTATCTGTCTATTGACTGATCATCAACTATCACAAAATGTCACCAAGCCTTCGGTGTAGTAGGATCCCTTGTGAGCTTTGCACTTTCTTTAATTCAATATTATATTGAAAAACACACAATAAAGGTGAATTTTTTGGAAGCACTTATAAACCTCCTAATACACTATTCTATATGGGATGATCAGTAAAAAAATCTACGACATTCTTTATTAGAATCTCGTTAAATGTTTTAGAATTATGCATTTACCCGACGGTTATTTTGTTATATTTTTTTATAAGCATTCATGTTAACAAACTCCTTAAATTCTCAAAAAGCTTGTATTTCCTTTACAGACTTCATCTCACTTTAACTCATGAGATAAATAAATTATTTTCTCATTCGCAAATGAATATTTCAAATATCAGTGCCGCCTCAAAGAAAACTTTTCACCCTTTGCATGTGCATAGTTTACTTAATGGCAAACCACAAACATTGAACAGGAATTATCGAGGAGACCTTCTGTGTAAATACACTTGATTCAATCAACAGAAGGAAGTCTTTGGTTTGCCAATTCATTGATAAAGACACTTGACACTCTCACTGGCCTCATGCAATGCTGCTGCACCACAGGAACCTCTTCGATACACCAAAAGAAATTGAGATGCTTTTTAAATAAATTTATACAGAAAAATGGAAAAATTTTACAAATCCATATAAATAAGAAAATAAGAATTAAAACAAATTTTTAACCACATTTTTTGGGGAAACTAAGAGAAACTTCTTAGGCCACAAAGTCCTGGCTCCCTCAAGGGTTAGTTTCTTATTGAAACCCGTTCCAAATTTTGTGCTGTGCACACACAAAGTTTACATATTCGCAAACCCCAAGATGCTGCCTTCGGTGCCTTAATTATAGTTCAAAGTTTGAACGAAAATTGAGAGAATTCCAAACGGAATAAGGATGGGACAGATGCAGATATTTACCACCGCAGTAGGACAAGTTGTTGTGGCGTCTATGGTGATGATGGTACATGGTGGCACTGGTGGCCGATCCACCCGCCGACAGCACCGAATTGGTGGCTCCCGCAGCTGTGGCGCAAGAAGCAGATGCTGAGGAGCACCCACTGGCTCCACTGCCCGTGCTCGTTCCCGTGCCCGCTCCGATCCCAGAGCAGTTGCTGTAGCTGGCAGCTGTGGCGGTGGCCACGAACGTCTGGTGGTGATGGTGGTGGTGGTGATGATGCAGCTGCAACTGCAGCTGGGCGGGCGGCGGCGGTGGTACGGGCGCCACGGAATTGGTGGCCACGGGTTGCTTGCACCGGCACTTCTCCAGCAGATTCGAGTAGGCCACGGTAGCAGCGGTTGTGGGGCTAAGAGCTGGCGAGGCAGGCGTTGACTGGAACTGTTGATGGTGCTGAAGCTGGAGCTGTTGCTGCTGCTGCGACTGCTGCTGATGGTGATGGTGATGACGCGTTTGGCAGTCAAAGCCGTACCGAGAATGCATTCGTTTGGCCGGAAGTGATGAGCGAAGGCTACTAAAATTTGGTGGCTCCTAAACCCAGGCGGGGAGACTGATCTCTCTCAGTGGTTCTCAAATGATCAAGGAGATTGGGTGAACTGGAGATGTGGCAAGAGATTATCGCTAGTTTTGAAGAGTCCACTCATCACAGAAGTCCATTAGCTAGGTTTCTCACAGGAGATACCAGTGATAATTTTCCAATAATTGCAGATGGAAAGCAGAACCAGGAACAGGGAACCTAAGTTAATTAGCTTCATAAAATAATCTTATTATCCATGGAAGTCCAAGAATAAGACTTCAGAGTTTGGTATCCAGGAAATACTGTAGGTCCAATGCTGAATTTTCATTGATCCAAGGCTGAATATTGTATTTAAAGGTTAAGAACTCCGACATCAGTATCTAAGGATGTCTTATTAATGACCTGGATTATAGTTCTAATATCAGAAATGTTCAAAGATGTATTCCTTAGTTTCCAGTTCTATATTTTCCCAATAGATTTCCAGCCATTGTACTCCACTTATATTAATCCATAAATTAGTTATAAGCTAATCCAAAGACAAAGTCCATGTAAAAGACAAGCCAAAGGTGTTGCATTGATGCGCTTCCAAGGAGGAGAGTTTTCCGACTTTCAAAGTTTAAAATTCGAACAATGTTGATTTAAATCTTTCACTATCGAACTCCAACGAGGTGCATTGAGTAAATTCAGTCTAGGAATCCACCGGTGGTGTAAGCGGAGAAGCCACCTGGTTGCTTTTGGCAACCATTGGCCAAAACTGGCTCAAAAAGCGAAAGTGAAATCCTTGACCAAGCAACCCGTCTCCATTCAGATTTCTCCTTCAATCTGTGGGCGGCGCTCTCTTTGGCGTTTTGCTTTTCTGTTTTCCCTTTTTCCGTTTTGGGTTGCGATGGTGGAATCGAGGACCGGATGCTGGATGGCGGATGGCGGATGGCGTGGAAACGGAGCAACCAGTGCCTGCGAACGGTAGAATTACAACTGAATCCAAAATCAAATGTTATCCTAGCAATATGCCTCCGAAAATAATGATGATGGCGAACACTCACGACGACGACGGCGGCGCAGCAACGAATTAAATTACAACAACGGCGGCGGCGGCGGCTGATGCTGCTGCTGCTTCTGCCTTGTTGGTTGGGTTGCCGGTGGGTGGTTGCTATTATGATCCGGGGTGCCCGTAGCGAGTAATCCAACCCAGACCCTCGAACAGGTCCCCGTCCCCCCCCACAGCACACCGCCTGCGTCGGTTTCAAGCGGTGTGCCTGGCTAATTCCGGGCTCAAAGTCGCATTTTCTGGGATCTGCACAAGTGGTGGTCGAGGCTGGTGTGGATTCGGGGGATGCTCCAGGATGCTGGATATGCGAGCGGGACGGCAACAAAGAAACAACAGGGCGACGGCGTCAAGGCAACGCCGCCTGGCCAATCCCACTCCTCCTCGGTTGCTAGGCAGCCGCTCTCTCTCTTTCTCCCGGAGAGCTCTCTGTCTCTCTTGCGCCCAGCAACCCCTGGAGCAGGATGCTGAGGGATGTGTATCCTGGCCAACCAAATCGCTGGCTGCCATTCCTCCCGAGTACGGGCGATGTGCGAGGTGAGTTGTGGGTGCTACCATGGCCCAGAAGAGTGGCCAGAAATATGGGTGCCTGTTGGAGTACGTTTCTGTGCGAGGTGAGGGATGTGGGTGGCATGCGTGGAATTTTTCCATATTCTCCTCCGTGGTCAGGTCAGAAATTTACGTATTTTTTTCTACCTACTCTGTAGCCTTTCCAGCTCCCTAGCCTTTGTGCCGGTTTCGTTGACACGGACATATTTCACATATTAATTTTGACTCTCCTTTTGCCAACGGTAGGGCGGTCGGTCCTTGTCAGCGAGTCCTGAAGTCTGCTGCGGTCAGCTTTTGCGGGTTATGTACCTTCATCCTGCCACCTCTCGACTCTCCACTTTCCCACCCCCCGCAGAATTTTCCCTTTGACACGCTGCTGCAAACTGTAAATATTAACAGGTGACCCTCGGGGCTGGACCAAGGGGTTGGGAAAATCTAGCCGCAGGACGACATTTGTCCTTTAAAGTTGCCAAGGCAGAGGAGAGGTCGGTTTCTCGTTTGAGGTGCCTTCAAGTGGACCGCATTCTCGCCAAAACATTTGCCCTCTCAATGACTTTGGTTTGTAGTTCAAAAGCTGTTTTGCTTTCGTAATTGGCTATTTGGAATAGACCAAGATTGAACTTTAGACAGATTGATGAGCAAGTTGGGTGAAGGAAAGCCGCTAAAGTGGAATGGATCTTCTTAACCATCAAAAGATGGAGAAAAAGGGGAAACTTTAACTTGAATTTGGCATTTCGATTAAGCTTAAGCAATATTGTGAGAAACTAATCTTGAATATACTATAATATAATACTTAAGAGGACTTTGTCCTCATAAGAATAGTATTTTATTTATGAGAATCCTTTAAAAGCTTAAGTTACTTCAAGGTAATATTTATAAAATTTGTATTTCCTGAGAAATTATAAGTAATTAAGTCAGATGAATAACGATGGTAAGTTTATAGTTAACATATAGAATAATTATATAAATTTTTTAATGATATCTAAAGTAGGGATGGCAGAAATGATCGATATATATATATACTATATTGATATTTGGATCAAAAGTCGATAGATGAAATTAACTTTTTCGGTAAATCAATATTTCGATACATAATATAATCACAAGAAGAAACATAGTTTAATAAAATCTTGCATCTGTTTGATCATATTACTAGTATTATTTTGATATATTTCGATGCCTAAACATTCAACATATTTAAGTTTATGATATTCTCGATATTATAGAGAAATTTTCTTCTCGTTATTCATCCCTAAACCTAGAGATGAAAAATACGTTATAGAATATAGTCAGATACATGAACTAAAACAAATAATTATGATTTTTAAGTAGATTGCTTACTGATGACGACAAAATCAATGCCTAAAACAGCTGCAACTCTGCGAGATATTCTGAACCAAAGATTAATCTTTAAATAATTATTTGACAATAGAAAGTCAACCACTAAAGAAAAGGTAAATTATCTTCGATAAATCAAATTGTTTTGAATGAACTTTCCTCATCAGGAAAGGTTCAAAGTTCAAAAGGTTTATTGCAATACATCCACTTGTGTGCAATCTGCGCCACTTGTCGAAATTCCCAGCTCCCAACGCCACTCCAGCAGAAGCACAGCTGAGCACAAGCTGCTAGGATAAGGGAAAACAGACAAGTGCAGGGCCAAGTATTGTACAAATTGGCAGGATGTAGAATCCCAGCTGCCTGGCTTATTCAATCCTGCATCTATCCAGCTACAACGTCAACAAACAATTAACCTTTTTGTGAGCCGGACACTCACGCGGAGGGATGAGCCGCAATTGGATGGAGTTAAAGCCGGAGCCAGAGGTGAGTCCTCTTTGTAGGGCTTCAGTGGCGTGATTCCTCCGACAAGATAGCATTCAGCGAGAATTATGAACTGCGACGACGACAACGATGACTCCCTTTGACAAGTAAATATAATAAATTGGCGCTTATCTTGATTGCCAGCAAAGCTCGCACAAATAACTTTTTGTTTGGCTCAATTAAAAGAAGCCCACCATATGCGACAGTTCCCTGGCTAGCTCGGAGAGCTCAAGGATCTTGGTAGCCACCGGCCCCACCCAACGAGCCACCTAGCCAATCATCGACCAACCCAACCAACCACTTCAACTGGTACGGATTCCCCGTTTTGTACTTTTCTATTTTTAGTGGCTCTCTCGTTATTAAAAGTTAAGCTCGTCATCTTCTGCCTCGTCGATTCGATGAGCACCCATCACAAATCCGTATCAATTGAAAAATACAATACAACATGTATTCGTGGAAGGTGGAACATATATGTAGTATAAGCGCTTCCCCTTCCGAATATGTTCTTTCGAAAACACCCACAACCGGATAGAAGCACGGATACCCTTCAACAGAGGAGATATGAAACAGATTCCGCATCAATTTTAATACAGAATCAAGGCACTCAGAGAAAAATATAGGTAATTCATAAAGGGAAGAAAAAAAATATATATTTTACATACAAGTAAATTTATATTAACTGAAATTAATGTTAATTTACAAAGATTCCACACATTAAAAGAAGTTTGATTAAAGTTTGTGTAAAAATTGTACACGAAAGTTGATAAATCAATTAAAATTTTAACATTGATACATCGGCATTCTATTTTACATAAAAAAAAATGCAATAATTGAAAAAAAAAACAAACATGCAAGTGCAATACGATTTTTCGATATTTATCGATAATATCGATATTTTTAATTTAGAATTTTGATTCAAACATATTTAGGATATTTTCGATAAGGTATTAAGAAAGACATGAAGAGAAAAATATTTATCTTAAGTCTAATGAGCAGTTAACTTATAAAATAATAAATAAATCTGTGGGGTTTAAAAATGATTCCAGAAACAAAAATTATTAGAAAACAAAATCAAGATTAATGAGTGAAATTAATTATACAAATATCTATCTCGAATTCCCATATATTTTCCCGCAGTGTTACAAGTTCATCAGCCTTTTATCGCAAAAGGAAGGTATTAGTTGACAGCGGGCGGTTATTAGCGAGTCGTCGACTCATCCACGTGAGCACCAAGGACCTTCCCACACCCATTTTTACCCACTATCCCCTCACCCCATATTCGGGCACCGTGTGAAGCCCTCTCAATTTGTTGTGATTACCCGATGATGTGCCCATCAGGATTGGGATTGAAATGATATGCCCTCCTGCGTGTCGTCCTTGTTGGTGGTGGTAATTTGCGCTAATAAAATCAAGTACGTGGGCAAACATGCGCCCTCGTTGCGACCCTTTTCCGCTCGGTGTGTCCGATATTTTGTTAGATAGTTGCGAAGCCGCGGCGAAGTGTAATCTCGATTAATTCATTGTGCGGCGCTCGAGTGGAATATAATAATTATGTGTGCGCACCGGAGGATGTAGCGCCCGGTCTGGGTGCGGGGATTTCCAGTCCAGAATCCCAATTTCGAGTTCCAGCTGCACTTTGCCTCTTTGTTGCTTTTTGTTGCCCTGCACGTGGCTCTCGGATGGCTGGATCCGTGTCGTGTGTCCTCCGGACAGGTAGTATCTGCCTTTATCCTCGGCGGGGTGTGCGTCAGATATTCAGATAGTCAGAACCCATCCATCTGTCTAACCACCCAACCAGTCAGCCAGGCAGCCAGCCAGCCAGTCAGGCGTCCATTCATCCCAGTTTCAGTTTTCAAATTAAGTCGCTTTAATTGTGATATCAGGCAAACGTTTAAAATATGCCCGATTTTAAGCTGGTCCTTGTGTTCAGTCCGCCCCTCACTCCTCCGCTGCCCCATCCCCCGGGGACATGTTGATCCTGTCATTATGTTTGTTTACAAAGCCGCGACTTTTGCTGTTTGTTGTTTCCCGTTTGCTGGTTTCCGCTTTGATTTCCCGCCCACTGGCAGTGATTTCAGGATTCCCCGGAACCAGGAGTTTCGGTTTCGGGTCCGGATTTGTCGTCATCACCCCGTAAAAAATCGGTAACGCGAATCGTACGTATTTTTTTGTCGGCCCTGCAGTTTTTCTGCTCATTAAAAATAAAAGAAGTGGCATCGCAAATTGATTTTTATCCATTCAGTTTTCGCACATGTTTTGTTTTTGTTTTCGAATCATGGAGTAACAGATTTGTGCAGATTGGCATCTGTTAATTGGTATTCTTTAAGGGGATTACTTTACTTGTAACTCGTAACGTGAGAATTAAATTGGGATATTTTACGGGGAAGAAACATTTGTAGAATGTAGTTTTTTAGTGAAGGGTTTAAAGCTTTTTGAAGCATTTTTGTATGTCGTAGTAGGTATGGACAATATTTAAAAGAAACTTAATTTGCGTGTTACCTCTTAGAATGTGGTTGGTAAATTTTGTATAAGTAGGTTTCATAGTCTCTGACATCAAGACATGCCTAAATCAACTCGCCTTGTGATGTTAATTAATAATATATATATTTTAATGGAGCTAAAGTGCCAATATCTGCTTTTCTTGTATCCAATAGCAATCGGTATAAAAATACATTTTTATCGATAAATATATTATCGAAAACTAATCGATAAAAAGCTGATAATTGTTTAAAATATATATTCTCTATCATATACAAACAAGGCATCTCGATAAAAATCAGATGTCTGTAATACAGATAAATTATTTTTTATATCAAAAATCCTCGAAATAAATTTTCTGTATAGAATTTTCGTTTTTTATCGATAAAATCAAACGGGTTTCTTTAAAATATAGTAATAACTAACTTATTTTTAAGAAACACTTATCACATCTACAATAATATTCTCAAAACTCACCCGTCACAGTTATAAACGGCGTCCCATCATCATCCTCGGTGGCCTGCACCACGGTCACTTGGCCATTGGCCACCTGCTGGGCCAGATCCACGCCATCCTTGATGGCGCTCAGATCGGCCATGCTATGGATCGGTATCGAATGGGTCACGGTGGTGCCGTTGGGCTCTGTGGTTGTGATGGTTCCAATGGTGCCGCCGTCGCTGCTGCTATTCACCACATGCCCATGGATGTGGGCCTCGTTGCTCGAGTCGCTGGCATCCATGGGCAGGACTACGCGTATCACCTCCAGCTGGCCGTCGTCCGTGGCAACCGCTCCCGTGGAATCTTCGTCCACTAGTTTCTTCTGCAAGAGCTGGCAGTTCTGCAAGAGGGGGAGATATTTTACCTATTTTTCAAGGAGGGATGATAGGTAAGGTGGAGAGCTTTATTTTAAATAATCATTTATGGATATAGCGCCGCCTGGCTAAGGATTTGGAAAACTTAAAAGTGAGTGAATGTTTATTGGCGAAGTGATTTCAAAACCCACCTGTGTCATGACATCCTCCAGGGTGGCGGACACAACGACTCCATCCTCGGTGCAGAACTCAAACTCCTCGGTATGCGGTGTCGAGGCGTCGCTATTTGCGGTGCTAGCGGCGCCGTTGTTGGTGCCCGTGGTGGCGCTCTCAACCTCGACGGTCAGCTGCTGCTGCTCCTCCACGGAATCCACCGGCGGCGAGGCGGCATCCACGATGGCAGAGCGCGTCGAGATGATAAACTGGCGCTGCGGAGCCAGGCGTGTGGTCATTGGTTTTGTGTAATTTGGTATTCTCTGCTCGGTAAATATTTATCCTGTCACTGAGGCTGCACCTTAGATGCTAAATTCGTTGACTAGTTTCGTTCTGTTTCCTCCAAGAATTAAGGCAATGGCGGTTTTTAGGTTAAATTTGCGTGAAGCTTAGACTTCCTCTGCAGGCTCTCTCTTAGGCTCCTTTAAGGTGCTCCCCGTGGATGCTGCAAGGGAAAGTGAAATTTCACAAGTTTAACAAGGCATGTTGTCGTCGTCAATCAAAGAGCAGGTCTTCTTCAATAAGGAAGCAACATCATCCCCCATTGTGTGGCAACACCCCCATCCTCCCGCCCCTCTCCCCAGGATCCATATCCTTTGTTATCCCCTCCCCGGCGGCGTGTAATGGCGACAGAGGTGGTGGTGGTGGTGGCTTCGCTGCTTCCGCTGGGGCGTTGCTATGAAATTAAACTTTTCGCAGGTATTTCTCCGTGCTTTGATTTCCTCAACGCTTTGTTCTCCTCGCAGCAGGAGCAGCACATAAATATCTATATATAAATATGCGAATATGCCCAGTGCGGCTGTACGGGAGAGGTGCGGGTATGGAAGCCTGTTGTGTACAGCATCGCATTTTTTCCGGTCGGCCATTTTGATTTACTTCCGATTGCTGCTGCGGCATCTTCAAGGCGGCAGTGCCTTTCCTTTTTTTTCTTTAGCATACAATCGGGGGCAATGTTTTGGGGACAGGACAGGGGCGTCTTTGGGTCAAAATATGGGAAGGGGTTAAATTCAATAAATACTTAATTGCCCAAGTAATCTAGCCTTGTTTTCTATGGGGATATTAAGTGTCTGACATAATTTATATTATGTAAATGGTACATGGAAAGCTAACAAATTATTATTGCAATGCAAGAACTAAAAAAGTATAATAGAAATCGTTTAAAATGTAAAGATCAAACTTAAGTCAAGCGGTAAACAGGATAAGTAAGCATAAAATAGAAAAATAAAGAAAATACTTTAAAAAGTTGGGCAATAAATAATTAAAGTAAAAAATATACTTTAAAGCAAATAGAAAAACAAAAAAAAAAAATATAACGAAAAAAAATTGGGCAATAAATAATTATACTAATAAAATATAATTCACCTGAATGGAAAAAGTGTAATTTAAAAATGTTCAAATAATATTTTGAAACAAAAGCTAATATTTCTATGCACAGACAATAAAAGGCAACACAACTTATCTAAGCTTTTGTGATTAAATGGAATGAAAACATTTCCTTTAAATCCTCAACTAATCCCGCACTATTCAATTAATTATCCTTAGTGAGATTATAGCCCCGGGGAACTGTTCGCGAGTGCAGCTTTCACTTTACTTACATCAGCCCACGCCAGGGGATGCCATTTTTGCCTAAAGCTACGCCTCTGACCAATTAAATTAGATAAATTGTAATTGTTGACGACACAAATGTGTACGTTTGCGATTCAATCAAAGAAAAGCACATTTCATTGGCCAATTTAATTGTTAAAAGTAACTGTCAGACTTGATTTTTTCGTTGGAAATTAAAATTGTATATTTTAGGTGGGATTTTGTATGACTTTCGAGTCTAACTAATTGTGGTTTAAAGGTTAATTTTAAATACTTAAGTCTTGATTTTAGTGTTAGAGTTGTCTCTCACTTAGCATATGTCCTGATTTTTTATAATTCACAAAATTTAAATGTATATGTAATTATTTTTAAGAAAGTGTAGTTGCCTTTTAAAATTATTTATTATAAATTAGGTCTTAGAAAAGCAGTCATTTGAAGCTTTAAAAATAAAATATCCTTTTATATTAATAGACTTTTAAATATAAATATTAATGTTCGTTGAATTAATTGATCTCTTTTTTTTTCTTTACAGAAAATATTTTATTACATATTATTTAATTATTAATACGAACTACAATTGATTTAATTTATAAATTAATTGTAGTTTTAATTGTTGAATAAACTTCTGTTCTAATTTACTTTTGACTGTTGCTTTTTTAATTGCGAATGCACTGAAGCACTTAAGTTTTTATTTCTTTATTTTAAAAACACTTTCTTTAAGTAATTTGAAATGTTATAACCAAGCTTATACTCAAACAAAATATGCTTTATTTTGTATAGTATTTTATTGAATAAACACTCAATCAGTTATCATTGTCCAAAGTTTTATGTTTATCTCAAAGTACCTAATATCCTTTTGAAGTGCATTTTTCATTGCTTTTTTATTAAGTTCTTCCTTATGTTTGGTTACAGTTCAGTCTGCCTGATTTAGAGTTGCTAGATTTTCACACTTTCTGCGCTTTTCTTGCCACTTCTGCACACTTGCACTTGCCGCATGCACTTGTTCACAGGGCAACCGGCTCAAAGTAAATAAGGTCTGGAGAAAGCGCCGCTGGCAATTCATCCCGAAACTCAGGCAATTGAACTTTGGGGGGTTATTATATTATTATAGGGAATGTCGACTGGGGGTATCCCCCTTTCTGGAAAGCGCGGACAGAGCAAACGACCCGGCATACGTCACATCAGGTCTGGTCTGGACGGGGGAGGTGGGAAGTCGGGCTGAAAGTTGTTGTTTATAAACAATAAACGAAGTTGGCAAATGGGGGGGAGTTTCCCTAATGGGCGGCAGTGGTGGAAAATGTCTGAGGGAAAAGAGGGAGTTATGCGTTTTTCCCCGGTTGGAAGTGAACTCCTTGGGCTTTCAGTGCACAAATCAAACGGCGTGCGAGGCGAGCTCGTAAATTTTGACGCGTGAAAAGTGCAGCTCGCCGGGGGTAAGTTTTCAGTCACGACACCCACACTAGCAGTGTTTACACCTGCACACCGGTTCACCTGTACAGTACACACACACACACTCACACACACATTGAATAAATCACTAGGGACGCGAAAAGTCAAATTATTGATCAAATAAATATTCTTTTCGGGATTCACCAAGCTCGCTTTCTCTCTGCGGCTCTCTCGCAGGATGTCGGGCCTTTACCGTGTTTATATAGTGGTTTATATATATAGTGGCCAAAGCTCCTGCGGTGTGTTTAGTCCGAGCGTGAATATGCAACTACGGCGGGGAAAATATTTCGACCAACTTGACCGAGGAAAAACCCGGCAGCAGCAGTGGCAGCAGCGGTAGGAACGGAAACAAAAACAGAAACGCACACAAACTGCAACTGGAAAACAGCAGCTCTCGAAACACACTCTGAAAACTCTGGCAATGACAATGGCCTGGCCCAAAAGGGGGTTGATAGTTTTTGGTAAATTGAATTGCTCAAAATGCATTCGATGTGGATGTCGATGTGGCGCACAACCAACCTGCTGTCGGAGCAGGCAGAGCGAGATGGAAATGCATTTGTATATATTTGAATTTATTACAAAAGACAGTAGAGACTGCTTAAGGGGAATATTGTATGGCTGTAAGCTTAGTTACATCTTTTTAAACAGTAGAAATTAATTTTAAATAAAATTATTGTTTGGCTGTAATATTAGGTATCATTTAAGAAAATTTAGAACTTTTATCTAAAAGACTTGACTTGACTTTATTTCACTGCAATTGTATACTTTTATAATAAAGTTGAAAAGAGAAATAAAAACCAAAAATCATTGAAAATGACAATTACTCACACTTTGTAAACTGATTTAATTTGAGTTTCAATTTACTTATCAAAGTATTCATGAAATAATTATATTTCTGTATTTGTATCATTTTTGCTTGTCTTTAGAATGGTTTTTGTTTTCTATTCCAAGAGAAAGATATTTACCAAAGGATTCATTTAATTCTTTATTGAACTCTAAAATATTCATGCATTTTCAAATGTCTTTTACATTTATTTATTTATGTTTTTTATTATAACCAGGTGTTGTTGTCACATGTTTGGCTTAATATAAGAAAGGTTAAAGAGTGAAATAAGGGAGAGGGGGAGCAAAGAGGACCCTGGAGTGGGTAGCTGCACTTTGAGGCTAACCTATGGCGTTGACCCCTTCTTAATGTCCTACCCCTAAGGTTGTCTCTCCGCCGGCAGCTGCGTTGGCATAGGGACAAACCGAGAGAAAGAGGCAGACATGGGCCCAGCTGAGGGGCAGGATAGGTGACTGAAGCTCAGACAGCGTGACGCTTTCCTCGTTGCATGTGCCTAATATTCATTTATTCAGTTAAGGCCTGCAGCAGGTAACCTAAACTCGCGGGTGCAATAGTTAGGACAACATGTGTCCTGGCACAGGACGGGGAGGTGCATAGACGTAGCCTGACAGTTGGTGAATATTTTATAGGAACATGTCGTAATTATTAAAATTGTATTGTCAGGTTGGGTCTGCTGCATATTGTTTAATAAATATTTAAGAGAATTAGTTTGTAACTATTAAGCGAAAATTTATGCAAAGAAATTAGGTTTAGATGTCTAAAAATATTGCTTTTGTGCTCAATGAATAGAGAAAATATGAGAAAATCCTGGAACATTTTTTGCACCTTTGTCTCCTTTTCAATTTCGGTTACAACTGATGCCCAAATTGACATTGACATTCATTAGAACGGACGCGACTCATCAAATGAAAGTTGATGAATGTAATATGGCACTCGCTCGCTGGGCGTGTGTCCTGTCCCCGCCCCCTTGACCGTGTCCTTGCCCTCCTCCTCTTTCTCATCCACATCTTCCACCACTCATCCCTCCATCTATCTTCACAAGGCAGAAGACAGAGGCATTGAAGCAGGACGAGTGGCGTGGCGAGGCACCAAAGCGGAAGTACCCAGCAGGATTGAGAAGGAGTTGTACACCTAACGAAAAATTGTGATTATTAAATTTGCCTTAAATGGAGTTTAACAAGTATTTTAAAATTATATTTCAATGAAGTTTTCAACTGTATAATTTGTTTAAAAATTCATATAAATTCTTACAACTTGGTCCCTTTCTTTTAATTGGGATAAGCTAAATCTGGATGCATTCTTCCTGCAGCTCGGTAGGCGTTGGTTTCTTCCTCACGCGATGAAAATTACCTAATTAGAATTAGGGTCAGAATTGAGCGGAATCTGCTTCACGTCCTTGAAAATAATGCTTGACCAGACGTCTACTGTGAAGCACCATTAACCAGATTAAAATAGTGGAGCCCCAATCGAAAACTATTTTCCTAGGATTTCAGCAGATCGGATCGATGTTTTTCTAGATCGAAACGATGGAGTATTTGAATTGATTTGCGTCAGAAAACGCCTGTCGGCAGATGTGCGCAAAACTGGCAACGACCCATTATTAAGAGGAGCTTAACGCCATTAATATGAATCTGCAATTCAAGAGCTACTGGCTGGGCCAGAACGAACCGGGGCACTCTTTAAACATTCATTCTTTAAACGGAGTCCCCTCTTTGGCGACAAGGAGGAGAAAGAGGAGGAGATTTGCATTAACATGTTCCACTCCCATATACATAGGTATGTATATACTGCAAAAATAACAACCTCTTGCTTTGTGAGGTAGTAGAGGATTATTTTTAATTAATTAATTTTTTTTTTGTATAAAATATACCCAATATTCTAACGCACCTATAAAAATATAGTCACAGCTATTGTTATCAAGTCAAATTACCCGTGTCCGAGGATCAAGTTTAAACACAAGGTTATCTCAAGTCAACGTTGATTATATATAACAAATCGAGGTTTTCAATAAACTTTGCGCACTCGCCAGAGAGAATCAAAATCAGAATCAGTTTGCTCCAATCGATCGTCATCAGTGGCTACAATGCTAAAGTGCGGATTAATTTTTACTTATGCCATCATTGCTTGCCACTTGGCATCTGGATCAGTCCAGGAGAGTGAGGAACCTGCCTCTCTTAGCTTTTCACCTGAACAAATGAAACAACTGAGCGGGATATGCAACACGG